>JAGDQP010044945.1:0-15738 GCA_022664845.1 Lepisma saccharinum
TTAAAAGAAACTGGAATACCTTATATGAATAATACAGTGTCACAGAAATGCCGCAACAGGCATAAGCCTGAAATGCCTAAGTAAAGGTCATCACACTACAACAAACTTCAAGAAGTGAAAACATGGTAAAACAACGTTCTTACAAACATATGTTGAAAACTGAACGTAGAGGGACAAAATGGCTGTTCGGTCTATCCAATGACAATGTTGTACTCAAGTAAGATATTTGAGCAAGGTCTATGATCAAAATATAGGGTTTAGAGAGGATCTCTCTACTTGTCTATTGGTAACGTTAATTCCTCAGAGATGTAATTTTCACTTGTGGAATCTGCCCTTTGTGCTCCACTTTCTCAATTATGAGCGTCTCAACCGTACATTACTTAGGTACAATCTTGATTGTTATTTGCTAGACTGACATCTACTGAGTCATTATTTGTAGAGATACCTTATTACATCATTTGTAAAGACGTCACGCTACCCTTTGGTTAGTTCTAGTTCTGAAACTACCAATATGGGAACTTCTTTCCGTAAATACAACACATCCTAACTTCTAAATTTAAAAAATTGGAAAAGGTTTATCTGGAAACGTGGTTAAAAGCAAGCTGCGCTATATTTCAATGGATTCAATCAAGCTTCCTCAGGTACACACACACACACACACACATATATATTCCCCAACCCAAGTAGCACATCCACGTTGGCCGATATGAGCATATTGGATTTTACGACGTAGATCGATATCGTTCAACGACATGGGCTCCATATTGGATGGCAAACACCTTGGCCAATATCGGTCATCGACATTGCTCAATATCAATCATTGACATTATTTGAATTTATTTTAAGGCTTTTAGGCAACTTTGGATCAGGCCATATGGATGATGATGGGATGAATTGGTGGAATGAAGAAAGTGGGAGGAAACGGGAGCACTCCGAGAAAAAACCACGCACACGGTGTTTGTCCACCACAAAGCCCACATGGCATGAGCAGGAATCGATGCGACAATCCCTAGCACCAGAGGAAAGCGCTCTACCAACTGAGCCACCGTGGTCCTCATTGACATTGTGAACATATTGTAATTCTATTTTTTAAAGGAACCGCATTTTTATAAAGGACCACCAACATAGACAAACCAACAAGAAATAGTAAAACACGTTAGAAGTTGTAAAACAAAGTCACTACTTATGTAAAGAATACTATTTCTCTGTAGCTAAAGTTACATCCCTTCATTTTGCTAACGGATTGTAAAATTTGTCGACCACTGCTAGTTTGTAAAATAATATAATTGTTAGATGTTGCGTTCATGCTAAAATTTGTAGTTCTGCTCAACTGTAATCATTTCACGTCTTTTCCGCTTTTAACTTTTTTAAACATTTTTTGCTAAGAAGTTAAGAGTATATAATGGCCATGATTACAATGAAACAGCTTCAATTGAAGGAAATGATGTAAAACAAATTTAAATAAATATAACATAAACTTATCCTCCTGCTAAAGGGAATCTCTCTTAACAACCACATGGCTTCGAGAAAATACCCTACTCTGTACCGTACAAACGAAACAAAAGTGCAAAATGTCTCCCGGTTCTGGCGGTGTACGAAAACCAGCATAATAAATATTACTATAAATCTTGTTGGTTTGTCTATGTACTTAGAGTGATCAAAGACTCACACAATCAACTTTAACACTTTATTTGTCTGTGTCCTTCCCGTGGAAGAGCAGGTTAGTTCTGCACTTTAACATGCTTCATGTTTTTTTATCACCAAACAAAGCTGACCGCGTGTTCATAACATCATGAAGTTTTATATTTTATCACCAGAGGGATTTACCTTCGCTTGAATGAACATCGATTTGCCCATATAGACCTACATTAATCAATATAGAAATCGGTTAACGACATGGATCGATATGGTTCCATGATGAGTGCTCTATTTTTTATTTATATTTATTCATTATGAACAAAAGTTTTGTAGAAAATGAATTTATTTATTCTTTGCACAATACTTACTATAGTTTTAGAAAATAGGTAAATTAGTGATACCAATAATCGATGTCGATCCATCGACGTGGGCTCAAGCGGGGCCGCTCTCCAACTCGCATTAACGATGTGGGGCGATATGGGTCCCATGAGCGGCCAACGTACATGTGCTACTGGGGAAATTTATATTAAAATAACTAGGTAAGAGTCAAAGAACGGTTAAAGGAAAACTGGGCATGTGGCTGGATATCAGGTAGACGTTTAGCATAATGTTATAACGTCACAAAAGAGTGGAGTTTGAAATTGAGAAAAGTCGTTAACAGACTCCAGTGAAACCAGAAGATTAATCTACACTATTCAAGAAGATGGGTCAGACTCCCTGTGCTGTGATTAATACACACTCTCCGAGGAACCAGCAAAGGTTCCTCGGTTTCTAAAAGTTCCTCGCTGCGTTGGTGTGTAATCAAACTTAGTTGCTAGTTTTGATAGTTGTGACAACGCGCGCGCACACACACAGAAAAAAAAAATGTTTCAGCAAATTAATTTTAAATTACGACTTGAATATGGCTTCTATATGTGGTTAAAAAAATATGTAAAAAAATCTTGGTTCAAATTTAAAAGGAGGACGTAAAAAAATATGTAATTCAGGTGTATGTACATATAGCAAGGAATACATCAGACAAACCAAGAGTATTATTTCTCATATCTATCTCAGGCACACATATATCTTTATTTTCATAAAATACGTTGGCAACACTGACCACTGGGATGCTTATGGACGGGAAAGCTAAAGTACTTTTCTTATTATGTCGAATAATGTCTATACTAAGTTTGGTGCTGCTATAGCTAACGAAATAGATGCAATTTGAAACATTGAATTTTTTTTAAAAAAATGGGTTGGCAATACTGACCCATTGCACCAATCAAGACGGTTCCGGTGGCTTTGAACTAGTCTACCCAAAAGTTTTCAAATGTCAATTCAACCACCTCTGGTTCATGAGAATTATTTTTTGGACACGGACGGATGGACGGGTTGAACAGGATTATCCAAGTACATAATGAGAAATAATAATAATTTCCAATCTTTGGATTTTATTTTAAGGCCTTTAGGCAACTTTGGCTCAGGACGGATGGGTGATCACGGGAGAATTGATGGAATGGGAGGAAACGGGAGAACCACCAAGAAACCTCACGCACATGATGGTTTGTCCACCACAAAGCCCACATGGCATGAGCCGTGATCAAACCGATGACGCCAAGCATCAGAGGTGAGCGCTCTATCACTGAGCCACCGCGGCCCAAGGTCCAATTCTATTACTTTATTAAATATGCCAACTCAGCTTCTGCATTAAACAAAAGAGAATCATTTGCTATTATGTAAAAGACATGAACCATGGATTCTTCTTGTAATTTCTAGGTACAAACCTTACATAGAAGATACAAAGTTGTAGTTTATCAGGATGAAAAGAACTTTAATTTGCAGTTCACCCGGCCGCCATCTTTGTTTACATGAAAACCCTACCAACTGATGACGTCATAGTTCATGCTCAACTGTAAATTTAAACTCCCGTCTTATGCCTACTTTTCCATTAACCGTCCGTTGACTCCTACCTTTGGTAGTTGTAACGCAGTATAAATTTTACCGATTGGGACTTACGCACACGGGACAAGGTTGGATTGGGTCAAGCGAAATATAACACTCAGGGAGGTTTTACTAATTTTTTTAAACTTGGAACTTTTTTATTTTCTTGTCTGAGTTTATTACCTGCTGAAGGTTGTCGCAGGATTTTTCCTGTATATTACACTTATTGTTGTGGTGTCAACAATAGACTAGCATTACACACAATCTAAACTGAAATATGTAAGGTTTCAGTTTCACATTATGGCCTTTTAGTCTGCTCTAGCTTCCCCCCCCCCCTTTTCAACTTTCCCTCTTCGTGAGTATGCTTAAAACAGCGAAACCTAGCTACTAATACCTCCCTGATTAATATGTTCGCACAAGTATCCCCACGAGGAAAACTCGGCGGGCCTCCAGTGGGCTACCAACCATAAAGGCGGGCCACCGGAGGCCCGCCGAGTTTTTCTCATGGGGATTTTTCATTTCTTACTTTTATTTCATCATTTACTATATAGGATAGGAAAGGATATTACTTACGCGTACAAGGTATTTAAGTAGCAACACAAATCACACATGAAAACTAAAAGAATGTCACCTTTCACCGATAGGTATAATGATGCAAAAGTTATGAGAGAAAACGGTAATGTCTTGTTTACATTGACTAACATCTTACCATGGTTCAGTGATTCCGCCAGACCCCCCTGTGGGGGGTGTCAACCCCCCAAATCCTCGAGAGCACCCCTCACCAAATTTATTGTTTTTAACTATGAAAAAATTATACAAACCACGCAAAAACTCCACTTACATCCTCGCAATTTTGACTTTACACCCTTCAAAACTGAAACTGACGGTATCCCTGTCATGGTTGTTAACGTTAACCAAGATCATTTTAGTAATGTAAGCGTAAATTATCTTCTAATACGGGTTCCAAATTTAAGCAGCGTCAGCTTACGACGCTTATCTTCTTAGGTCAGTAAAACACGTCTGTCTACAGGCAAAGTTAAATGAGACTCACTTCGTGAGTTAATTTCTTTCGTTGTCAAAACAATAAAGGATCCAAGTAATGGGTATCGCTTTAATAGTACAAAAGAATGATGTCACAACTAATTTACGAAATATTACGCTATAATTAATTAATTTTTATTGATTACTTTATAATTTAAACCTCTGTGTCGTGTACCTTTTTGCTTAGTTCCGTGAAATTCACTAGATGGCAGCTTCCGTGAAAACTTATTATAACAAGAACGAAAACCAAGTTAAGTTCCTTCGTCTAAACCAGCGTTCCGAAAACTATGGTCCGCGGACCACAGGTAGTCCTTAAGACCTGTTTCTGGGCAAGCGCAGGGTAGCGCGTTGAACCTACCAACCAACAAAACTGGTCTGCACTTAATATAGTTTGCAGAACACCAACGTATCTAAGTTTCACCCATAATTCTTAACAATCGCATTGATCTAGATAATCTAAACATAACGTGGAGTGCTTGATTTCACTCTCTGGTACTACTGCTATCGCTAAGATACATCGTAGCATAAATGCTTAAGTGTCATGCGGGCTTAAAACTGAAGCAAATCTACTTAGGCTATCTTGCTTTCACACTCTACAATTAGTCTATTCTCTAAAACTGACAAGGCAAGTAAGTATTCTGATCTTAACCACAGTAGCAAAAAGTCCACCTACTGTATACATTTTAAGAAACCACTAACGCAGTGTTTCCCAACCTGGGGTCCGTGACAAGCATGTAAGGGGGCCGCAATGCTTTGTCATGACGAGAATTTACATCATCTTATACAGATTTCCTTTTATAAAGACCACGAAAGCCAAGTTAAAATCAAACACAACAAACTCAAACCAACACAGTAAATGAATTGAATGATCAACAACATTTAATAGGCTGATATGAAGCGTACAGGGAATGTGGATGAAGGATGATTTCTCGCAAAACGTACGTTAAAGACCAATTCCCTCATTCACTCCCGTGTGTTTCATATTCTTAAAACAGCTATAACTTAATTTTTTGAGCTTTTGTATCAAAATTTTCTGAGAGGTTAGCTGTCTTTGTGTAGCACTTGTTACTAGTACAAACCCATTTTTAATTAAAAATAAAATATACAAAGATTTCTTGGTTTGTAAACCCTGTGAAGGTCGTGTACCATAATTGAAATCAAGGAAACAGTCTGAATTTCTGTTAATTGCTTTTCGATGCTTTTATCGGTTTTGTCGTGGAGTGGCGATTCATCCACACTCTTTTATTGAAGCTGAAGAGAAGTTAAAAGGAGGGACGTGCATTTGACGACAGAAACATGAAGACCTTTAACCTCACCACCACTTGCAGCACCCTTAGTTATCGCCAGAATCTTTCTCTTAACTCCAAAATTTTCTCTGCATTGTGTAACGAGATGGGAAGAGATCACGAACATTACATTTTGAAGTAAGCTGGCTATCTCGTTGAAGAGTCCTGACTTTATTCGAGCTGCGTGATGAGGTGGGACTTTTTCTGGTTGATACGAAATTAGAACCAAAACTAAAGGACTACTTTGGGTTTCGGAAATTGCTTATTAGTCAGATATTTTCTCATTTCTGAATACATTACATTCAAGGTTCCAGTTTCAATGTAAACTGGCAAAATGAAAAAAGCTACACGTTGAGCTCTCTGAATCGACAGTAAGGAATGCGATTCCTTTCCCAAGCTGAACGACTTTCTGTCGGCAACTGAAATAAAACTTTCGAATGAAAATTTGGGAACATGAAGGAGCATTTTCTATCTTTGGATTCTCAGCTGAGAGATTAACTTCTGCTTCCCTACGAGAAAAACAATTGGATGAAGAACCTTCTTCCTAAACAATAAAAATTAGTTGTCACCAAATGAAGACCAGGTTATTGAGTTGTTCTGCGATTGCTTCTTGAAGATGATATTTCCCAGTTTGTGTTGACTAGGAATCCTAGACTTTTGGATTTATCCGCGGTCTTTGTATTCTGATGTTTCGAGAAAGGGAATATCACATCTGATGTCTTTCGGGACTACTTACTTGTGTGAGTCAACATTTTCTGTACTTGTTTGTATGAAAAATAAGTACGGAAAGACTTGATATCCAACCAGATCTGCGCATGGAAATTGAAGACACACATGAAAATGTTGACGGGCGCAAAACAACTGCCATCACATTGAAAAATAGTAAGCAAACAAACTCAATAGTTTTTTACTATTATTGCTATTAATTGGCGAATTGCAGTATTGTTAGCAAAGCGTATTCAATTGTACTTTCATGTATTGAAATTAGACATCTTTTTTAAGCTATAGATAACGCAAAAAGATCTACTGGTACTTTATGTATAATGTTTTCCTTTGTTGTAGGAGCAGGAGTCCGCAGCCTGCAAAAGTTTGGGAAACACTGCACTAAAGTCTTATAAACAAGAATTACGTTCACACTGTCCCCATCGGGGATCTAAACCATATCCCTTTGATAAGGCGACCAGAAAATAAACCATCCAATCAAGATTTTTTTTTTAATTATTATTATTAAAAGTAAAATACCAGAACGAATGAAGAGGATCTCAATTTTCTATGAGAGACGTTCTGTTGTCTGGAGAAAAAGATTTTATAAAAGAAATGCCTAAAAGTGACTTACCTCAATTCTTTGACATGTGGACAATCCTTGCCAACGACCAAACCTGACACACTACTGATGGAAACTTGGTTTGTAAGATTTTCTATCTTAATGTCATCGCTCTCTGCACAATCTCCGTGGTAGAGAATTTTATGATTCAAAGACAGACACGCATACCACCACTTGCCTTTCATTCTCTGTAATTAACGTTGAAAAAAAAAGTCATGAAAAAGCAACTTTTAATTACCTGTATTTAATTATAACGAAGCTGTCCTATTTGAAGAAAAATGCTTATGAAACTAGTTAATGCTGTGATTCTGCAAACAATCGCAAAAGCTCCGGTCCCTTGATACCATTTTAGCCATGTAAACATTCATTTTTATTATAAAATAGGTTGACAACACTGACAATTGCAGTGATTAGGTACGGGAAATCCCACAGTAACGTTCTGTTGTGTCGAATAATGTTTAGGCCAAGTTTGGCGCAGATAGGTATACCTGAATGGAAGAAATTTTAACAATTGACTGTTTTCAAAAACGGGTTAGCAACACTGAACTATTGCACCAATCAACACTGTTTTGGTGGCTATGAGTTAGTCTAGCCAAGACCTTTCCAACAACACGTCAGTGACGTCTCCGCATCTTGTGGTTCACGAGATATATATTTTGGACACGGGGTGGCAACACTGATAATGGGGTGCCTGGGGACGAAAACTCCTATAATATGTTGCTACTGTGTCAAATAATGTTTATGCCAAGTTTACTGTCGGTATGTTTAATGTAATGGAAACAATTTTAAAAATAAATTATAAAAAAGGTTGGCAAAACTGACAAGTTGGGTGTTTGGGGACGTAGATACTCTCAGTGTTATTGTATTATTGCGAATAATGTCTTTGTCAAGTTTGGCGCAGCTAGGTCTAACTGAATGAAAGCAATTTGAACAATTGTTTTAATGGGTTGGCAACACTGAACTACGTCATCGAACAAGACGGTTGCGGCGGCTCTGAGATAGTCTAGTAAATACATTTCCAACGACACCTCAAGCACTTCTCTATCCCTTGTAGTACCTGGGATTTAATTTCTGGACACGGACGGACATGATGAGCGTGAATAGAAGGTCCCTTTAGTTATAATTTTGCTATCACGGGACCTTAAAGAAGAACTTACTTACTCTATGGCTTACGGAGCTTGCAAGTTCATGCCGACCGGGTAGCCGTGCGGTCTAAGGCGTTAGGCCAACGACTCGAAGGTCCCACGTTCGAATCCCGGCAGGTGTAGGGATGTTTGTGGATTTTAACTGACTAAATGGACGAATCGTAACGGGTCGAAGTCAAAAGTTACTAGACTGGCCCATATAAAATAAAGATTACCAAAGTTTTATTGCAAGTTCATCGCTGCAGTAATAAATGTTCTCCATAGGATTTTATCCTGAGCAAGATCAAGTCATTTTTCATCACAAACACCTAGTTTTTCGAAGATCTCTTCTAATATTATCCTCCCAACGTCGTTTCGGTCTTCCTAACGGTCTCTTTCCCTCAGGCTTACCTACCACGATGGAATATAATATTTAAAGGAAGAACAGATTAACTAATTTATAAATTCATAATAAGCATTGTTGTTTTTTAAATCAAAATTTTTAATTTCAAATCAAAAGATGTACCATTCTTGTTTTTATATTATTATTATTATTATTATTAAGTGGTTGTTGTAGCAGCAGCAGGGTGTCTACTGACCTGGAGAAACCTGGGAATTCATTTTGGACCTGGAAAAAGCCTGAAATTCAAGCAGAAACCGGTAATTTTTTTGAAGTTATTATATTAACTTAAATTTTCACTTTCTTAATTACGCCCTAAACAATGAGAAGAAACGTTAATGAATTTGTAAATTTAATGTCACAGAATTGTAGAAAGCTCTCAGGGACTTAGACTTCTTGTGAGCATGAGTGTGGCTACCCAAGAGTACTCGAGCTGATATCAGCCCTATTTCTTCTTTCTGATTGATGCTTTGTTTTTCTCCTCATTTTAGCTTTGTCTTATTCTCTACTCTAATCATGCATGTCTTGTTTATTTTCTAATTGGGCTAATTCATTAAACTAACTTTTGAAATTACCTTAACTTTAATATCTGAACCTTAGTCATATTTTCATTTTTTTTCTTCAGGAGACCCGTTTTCTCCAGAAAGCCAAGGGAACCGAACACCAGACCATATCCTATATTATCAGCAAAGGAACAGAAAACATGGGTTACAAAATTAGTTTGTAAAGTGCTATGAAATTCGTTTCCTAGTCACAAAATTGCTCTCCTGAAAATAAAAGTGATAATATGACATCCGACATTATTCCACTAATGTCCATATATATATATATATATATATATTGTCATGTATTTGAATTCAAATAAAGCTATATCAAACGCATAGAGGACCCAATTACAACTACAATGATACACCTTAAAGTAAGGTTTTTAATGTTGTCCTCTTTAAGTAATTGCTTCAATATGTATTGGATAGTTTCAGAAAGGCTCCCGCTCCGTCTTCAGGCCGTCGAGTCGTTCAGATGTAATTTAAGTGTGTCTGTAGTATTTTGTGAGATTAGATTGTATGTGATATAGTGTAAATCGTACGATCAATACGTGGCAGATATTCGACTCCAGTTCTTCCAATATGGCCACCCCCGGTCAGACTTTTTTTTTAAAACAAGTCTTTGGTGTCTAGCAACAGTGACAGCGGAGCGATTTAAAAATAGTAGGTTTTACAATTGGACTCAAGTGTTTCGGCTAATAAATAATACATATCTTTCCAAATACATATTTATTAAACTTCACATACAATATAATAATAAATAAAAAAAAAAAGAACAAACTTAAATTATACCTCTACAACGGCCTGAAGACGGAGCGAGAGTAGGGTTCCGAAATGCCTAGATTCATACTGAAAGTAGGGTTGCCAGGTATTATACGAGATTTCCCGTATTTTGAGATGAGAAATGCTGTCCCGCTTTAACATCATACGGGATGCCTTTTGTCCCGTATTGAAACCTTTCGCTTCTGCCGTGGTGAAAACTATGCATTTACCGATTGTCCACTTCCCTCGATTCTGCGAAATTTTACTTCCTTAGCTGGTTGCGTTAAACGCTTCCATCACAATCATTGAAGAATTTTATAACTAGAGTGATGTTAATACATTTAAGGAAGTAGGGGGCTTTATATTTGAAAGGTAAAAATAAATTTTCTTGTTTTGAAGAAATCATTAAGACTGAATCCAAGCGGGTTTTCCCGCCTTTTTTTTGTTTTACGTCAATTATTCAAAATTCCGTGCAGGTAAACAATATTTAACTTTCACGGACCAACGTTCGTTTCGTACTTCAATAATGGGCACAATTAGTTTTAAAGAAATGCTACTATAGTAACCTTAGGATTGTGTGCAGACACTTTTGGGACAGAATAATGTCCCAAAATTGTCTGCACACAATCCTGAAGTTATTACTGACATTGAAGCATGACAAGAACTTTGGTCTGTGAAAGTTACATTTTGTTTATCTGCACGGAATTATGGATAATTGACGTAAAACAAAAAATGGCGGGAAAACCCACTTGGAGTGAACCTTAATGCTTTGCAAGTCTCTGACATTTGTTAAGTTTTTAATTTGTTTCAATTTATGACGATTTTTTTTTTTTACATTAAGAAATACTTAATCTTCGTTCAGACGCATTTGTTTAGGAAGTTATTTCAATTCTTAAAAAAAAAAAAAAAATGAAAAGATAACAGCAATAAATCAGCAACTCTAAATAAAATCAGAAATTCTCGTTTCACTTAATTTTGTTCATAGTTTTGAGAAATCTCATGACTTGATGAAGGGAGATGCAACATCCCACATAGCAAAATGACGTCCCAGGGATATCTGACGGATCTCCTGGCAGGATATCGGGACGTCCGTAGGACGTCCTGTTTACATCCATGGGACGTATAGCTATAATTAATCCTTCCTATAACTATACGAAGGCATATCCTTCGTATAGTTATAATTAATTAAATAATAATAATAGTAAGGTCGATTTAATTTATAGAAATTCCAGGTAGGTAATCCCGCACGGCTTTCCGGGGGACATCCAGGGGACCTCCATACGGGATGAACTGTTTGTATTGCCCACAGAGTTATCCCACGGACGTCCTTAGGACATTGGTATGGGAGCAGGACCATTCTAACGGTAATGGGATCTAAATGGGACGTCCCAGGGACGTACTCTGCAATGTGGGATTACTCGGACATGCTAAAAGTGAAGAAAAATATAATGTTAAAAAAAGTAACAATTAATGTATGTGAATTTAAATAATAAATAAATAAATCACAGCCATATTCAATCCACTAGTGGATGAGGCCTCTCTCCGAAGGGAGGAATTGGTCTACTGCTCCCACGCTGACCAGACGGGTTGGGAGAGGAGAGCCGAAGCCACTGTATTTTATTCACAGCAGCTCCCCAATTGTCCTCACGATGCTGGGTCAACACCGAAATTTTAGGTACCGAGGGTACCGAAGGGCTACGCAGGAGCTCCGTGAATTTAAATATTTAGCGGTTTATTATACAACATAATTTATATGCTTAGAAATCAATAGTACACTTCTGTTTCCTAGAGTTATTTATTTATTTTCTTGGTGTTGTGAGAATTGCATAATCATCAGGATGGCGACATTTCCTTGAGTTGTTATAACCCTATTGGAATACTAAAAACCTGGCAACCCTATATTGAAGCAACCACTTAAAAGGACGACATTAAAAACCTTTCGTTATACTGAATCATAATTATAATAAAAAAAACACTGGCGTAAGAGGCCTATAGGCCCTGAGCCTGCCCCAACGCCATCTGTCCGTGTCTTGGTGGAATTACATCCACCTGAGTAACGGCTGTGTGGTCAGCACATGCGCGTACCTAACCACAAACATGCGTATCAGGGACTTACCAGACCGTGTGTGGCCGTCACGTCTTTATTCACGTGACTCCTCAATTTGCCTCACGACGCTGGGTGGACGCCGAAAAGTGGGACTCCAGCCGGGATTGAACCCGGGACCACGCGGACATGAGTCCAACGCTCTAACCACTAGACTGTTTGTTACTGCACAATTTTCTCAACTGTCTTTTGGTTGGGGATATTCTACTTTACTTAATTGTTTGAAATCTCTCGAAAACGTACATTTTTTCATGTTCTATAATGAGTTTAAAAAAATAGTATGTACTTGGTTTATGCTTCTTTTAATTGATAAAATAAACAATTTTTTTGTTTGCAAGCAGAAAAATGTTATAAATCAACGAACCGGAAAAAGAACAAAAATAGACCTGGAAAACTTGAATATTAATATTCAGTAGACACCCTGAGTACTTGTAGTAATAATAGTTATAATAATAATAGTAGTAATTGAATTGTTGCAGTAGTAGTAGTAGTAGTAGTAGTAGTAGTAGTAGTAGCAGGAGGAGGAGAAAAAGTATAACAAATTTAGAACACACAGTTGTTACCATAATTTTTTTAAACAGAAAACTTATTACCCTTACCAGGGTTGCCAGATAATTTTTTATTAGTGGCAGACAGTAAAGTTAAAAAAAATGGAGAACAACCGCTGATTTTTCTTTTTTCTTCCAATGGAAAACAATTAAGCTAAGAGTTGTACACACCTATGGCCAGGGCTCGAAATGGACCGGAGCCAACCGGAACGCCGTTGCGGTTGCTGAATGCTTGAAACTGTTCTGTTCCGTCTCGTCAGCATGGTAATCATAGACAAAAAAAAAAAGGACAATAACATGTTAACGAAGGTAAAGCGTTCCGTTTAGTGAAAATTTTCATTTCGAGCCCTGCCTATGGCTACTTTTCATTGAAAATCCGATAAAGAAACAATAACAAAAGAATGTGTTACTTTCAAATTTCCATTTATACAGGGCAAGTTACACATTTTTTATTGTATCTTCGTATCAAGTAATAAAATGTGATGAAAATGACAATCAAATGATGAACCACATTTGTTTTGATATTTCAGTAACGAACATTTTATTAAAATTAAGAACTTGGATCATAGGAGTACGAATATGTCAAATTCGGAAATGTTTAACCTGGTCACTACAGAATGAACCACATTTCAAGATATTTAGAAACGGCGGGAGGACATGTCTTCCAAAAGGAGAACGAACGTCTGGTAACCCTGAGCATTACACTATGGGGGATGTACTGGTACGTAAAAAAAATTTATGTAAATGCATGAAATCATGTATCAGTTAGATATTGTGATTGGTATCATATATATCGCAATTCAGATACCGTTCACTTGGAGCGACATAACTAGAGAATTAAAATTTCTAGTCTGAAATGTTTAGCGCACTGTTTCTCAACCATTTGGAGAAAGCGGCCAGGCAAAAACAAAATTGTGTTAAACAGATTCAGAGACCAGGTGTTGAAATGATGTTCTCAGCAGGTAAAAGTCGGGTCATAACCCGTAATTTTGTTGTTCCTACAACCAAGAAGCTTACAGAACAACACAAAAGGTTTGTTCGGACGATCTGCTCGGTGTTGCACTTTCTGCACTGGAAGTGTAAGGTAGTACAGAATCGTATTAATGAATGTGACGTCACAGTGTCTATTCGTGCAATCCCGTGCAGCTCTTGCTCGAACGGGGCAGGTGCTTGCTTCATTCTGCTAGCACGTAACTTCGTCTACCATCTCTTCTCTCACATATACACTAAGAAAGCAGTACGATCGTCAATTTTCTGGACTCAGCTACACTCGTTTCCGAGCAGGAGGCAGAAAGTACTTGCACTGGGCTACAATGCTTGCAATCGCAACGGTCATCCTGCGTGAACTAGTTCAAGCAGCGCAAATAGCCCGAACAAACTAAATATAATCAACTCAATGTATTCAGTTTTTTTGTTAACAAAATGTAGCTGAGAAACATTTTATACACATAAATCTGTACTATACTATTTCGAACGAACTATAACTATTATAATGCGATTCTCAGAGGCTGTACAAGAAACAGACAAAGAAAAGTCTATGTTTTCCTTTAAAACTCGCCTTGTGTATTGACAGACTAGAAGTCACGAAACTTTTCTGTATAAAATGGAATGAGTAACTCAAAACTGGAGGTTCGTGGGAATCCTCCAGGGTCATCAGGACCCGGTTGAGAAACATTGCACTAGTGCATAAAATGAACAACAACAAAAAAAACTATGCTTATTTTTAACTTACCTGACCACGTGCTGAATATTTGGGAAACATGGCGCCTTTTACAAGACTTCCTAGCCTGTTTTGTTGAATCAACTCAATGTATTCAGGCGTTAGTTCTTCTTTCAGTTCACGAATCGACTGAAAATTTTCGAATTCCCATCTCTCTTTTGATTCACGTTCCTGGTGCCACATTTCTGAAATGATCCCATACGGCAATTCTTGCAGATGCATAGCAAATGCCTTAAAATCTTTCGGAGACTTTGCAAGCGCTTTGGAAATCTGTTCACGAACCACACGAAGCACTTGGGTAAAATCCTCCGCGGTTGCTTGCATTTCTTTGCGAGTTTTAATCATTAGACTCATGCTCTGTGAAAATAGCTCTTCGAATGGGTTGTCGTGAGTGAAAAACATGGGATGAAATACGTTACCGTGTTCACTGGGGTGTTCTCCCACGTGTAATAAAGTGTAAAGAAGTCTTACCACGTCCATAGCGAGTGAGTCTAATGAACAACCAAAGTTGCGTTGCTTCATAAGAATGTCTAGGGCTATTTTTTCATATTCCGTTCTGTAGTATGTAGCATAATAACACAGACAATCAAAATCTAATTCTGTTGGAGCCCTGCCCGTAAAACTAATTAATGGTTTGTGATCTTTAGGGGCGATGTTACACATTTCATAAATGGTAGGTAATGAACCACTTGACGCTGCAAAAGTGATATCACGAGACAAAATGGAAGACAGGATCACAATTCCTTGAGAAACATCATTATCTTCTAGATCTAAAACGGTATTCATTTTCAACGCGAGTTGACCAAGCAAAATGGACTGAAAAACGTACAATTCATGTCGTATTTCGTGACTAATATTATCTTCTGGACTAAAATACAAAATATATTTCAAAATGGTTTGCTGAATATTATTTGTATTTAGAATTCTTATAATTTCGCTTCTTTGCTTGTCGTCTGCTTTCAACAATACGGAATTTATGAAAACTAAAGCATTTTGTTGAATATCTTGACTCTGTAAACACTGGATCACTTTGATCAGTGTTTCCTCATCAAATTTATAATTACTCGTACTTTGGTCCACAAAATTATACAGAATGACGAAAATAACTTGTAATAATTTATCACCTAATGCTTCCGGAGGGTTGATCACGTAGTCGACTATCTTGTCAATGAAGGAATCTTCTAAGATGTCCCACGATATGGCTCCATTCTCCATCAGTTGATGAAATGATTTCAAAGCTTCCACAAGACCACAATCTTCCAATGCACCTTCTTGTATCAAAGAAATTAAAAGAGTGAGGCCTTGCTTATTAATGAACTCTTGTGC
>JAGDQP010044946.1:0-15738 GCA_022664845.1 Lepisma saccharinum
AAATTCAAGATACCATTCCCATATTTGCCTGATATAACTAAAATCAATGATTAAGGGGATAAGTTTTTAAGTATCATTATGGTATTTATCAGGTGTGACAGGAAAAAGCCTGAAAAATACATCGTCGGAATGGTCACTCGCTGGGGTCAAAGCCAGTACCTGTTCACTGCTTCACCAAGACTTTCTCGATAAAATTGTAAGACCACACTAAAGTTCAATTACTTTGCAATATAAAAATGATAGTATTCTCTTTATACACAAAACAAAAGTATATAATGTTACGTATAATTCGAATACACCTACCTTGATATGCGTCTTCTCTCTCAAAAGCACCTAGAATGATAATAATGTACTTTCAACAAGGAGACACAACTGAAAATTGTATTCCAATGTGTTTAACGGTTGTATATATAAGTTTGTCTTGCGTCTCCTCCCCACAACTTCCGGTTCCCATCGTGGGAAAATGTCAGTTGTTATTTAGCGATACGATTATTGGACTGATTCACATGATTCATTTCACCTCCCTTTTACCCTATATGGCGAGACCGTCAGATGTTTCATTGCAATATCCGGTATAATGTAACTAACACCGTCATAACTTCCGTTCACATAAGAAATTGAAACCTTTCTCATGGACCAATCCTGTACCAATGAACTATTAACATTGCACATGGAATGTATATCTTGCTGATTAAAATATAGCAGATGGGTAAGCTTTCCCACGAAATCTCTGGTAGACAGAACCTTTTCCTTTGTCATGACGTTAATATTTCCGTTCTCAGACCGACGTACGCGGAAGAAGCAACCTTTGCCCCTTCATGTATTTCTATTTTCCCAGACTTTTACCACATTTATTTAGAGGATATTGTCACCTACAAGTTAACCCATATTACTAAATATTTCCCACCAAGTCTTTCTTCGTAGAGACCCCCTCGCAGCATAACATCTGTATCTTCAAAAAAAAAAGGTGTTTCCGGCTTTGCCTTTCCCGTGCGCCACGCTCTCCATCCATCAACTGTGATGATCGCGATGCGTATTCTATGTTACATAACCGCCCACCATATGTTAGAAGTCCCTCAAACACTCAAAACAAACCATTTTCTCCAGCTGTCATAGTCTAGAGCAGCTATCAGCACAACAAACAGCTTTCGTCTTTCTGCTCAACAATTAAGGACTCGTTTTTTTTTTTTTAAATATTTAAACAATTAGTTAAAGACTGGGTTGTTGCCTTACTAATTGCAATATCTATGTGTAGAGATTAATACGTTTTAAGGTATGAATTTTTTTTAAAATAAATAAATACTCTTCAAAATTAAATGAATCTATTTTTCCACTGCCGGTCAGTGACACAACATCGTCATTTCTAAACGAAACATTGAGTGTCGTATGTAGATTTCTCAAACGCAATACATTGATTCAAGCTCCATTATGAGACGCCTTGACACAAGTGGTTAATTCCGTCAATATTCTATCTGTAATAAGTTGGATTTTTATATATCGTTTATTTACCCATTGTTTCATTGCTTTTTCTTGTAGTCGAAGATTGTTGAGTCATATCGTATGTACTTTTTTAATTGAAATATTATTTTCTTCTCATGCCACCAAAAATTTTCTCACGATGTTCTGAAAACGGGGGTGGGGGCATGGGAGAAACCCCCACGTGACCCTGGGGTTCAGGACTTCCGGGAAACGTATCAAAATTAAGATTAATGGCCCCCAGGTGTTCAAATTTTGGTGGGGGCGACTGCGACCGGTTTGGCTTACACTACTATAATTATTATTGCGCCACTTATGTAATTACTTTTAATATAAGTCTCAATTCTGTTCGAGTGCCACTGTATGTAGATTACTGTTTCTATTACGCAACGAACTCATTGACTTAAATGCTTTTTACAACCTAACGGATTTCAAAACAATGGTGCCTCAGTGAATACTCACTATACGACTCGGACTTAGCACCCATAAAATACTTCAATATACCAATTCAATTCCAGATCCGGTATGTCCAGTTACTGAGTTTTTAAATGCATGTTCCACTCATGACAAACTTAATTTCTAATACGCCGGAAGTAGACTCTATGACTTGTAAAGGAAAACTTTGATCATTCTAACAGAAAACTCACGTATGCATCAATAATAATATATATATATATTGTATAATATCTTTAAATACATTCGACGTATTGAAGGCTGAAAGTTGATCGTTACCATTCAGGGGTCTTTACAGACTAATGATTATTCATGATCATATCAGGTTCGCTTCGCATTCGGTTAACGTTAATCAAGATCATACATAAGCTATAACTGAAGCAAAGATCACAGGAGCGTTCTATTTCCATTAATCAACAGTCTCCATCCAACAGTAAACGTAAAATAACCTCTCCACGTCCTTTCCAGACCGACGCGTCGTCACGGAAGTGCAATGGTTCAAGACATTTGACGTTTAATCTCCTGTGTCTATGTAACTAGGTTGCCACAAGTTCCCACCCTTACTTTATGAGATTCAAAGCAAACAAATTTTAAGTCGAAATCTTTCACATTGTTCCAAAACCGTCGCAACGTAATCGGATATCAATGTTAAGGATTTCCACTTATGGCAGACCACTACGAAAAATAATCATTCAAAATTAATCGAAGTCATGAGAAAGTTTTCTGAAAATTACAAGTCCCACGCAGCATAATATTAAAGTTAAAACTGTATCCGAAAATTACAAGTTGCAACGAACATAGAAAAACGTAGCAGAATTTCAAAGTTAAATTCGTTTCTCGAGACTTAGAAATAAAGACTAGCATCATCCCAGCAGCATTCTTCCCCTATCTTAACAAGTCGATGAATATACTAGAAATGCCCTCTTGAGCTGAAAAACCATCGGGTTTATATACCTCCGGACTCTAAACTAAAGACCCCTGGTGGTAAAAGTCCACTACTACACATTTTGCTTCCTCTCTCCAGCCAGGCCGTGTCTTCTCTTAGTCTGCAAAGCACAAGAAAAAAAGCACAAAGAGACAAGGAAATAGCATCTCTACCTCCCGTCGCACTTGCCCGACTCTCAACTCAGTGTCTATTGTCTAGGCAGCTTTCACCTGCGTGCCTGACCTGAATTTAGCTCAACTTTTCTTGTTTGTGATCTCTTCTAGTACCCTTTACAATTAACATAGAAAATTCTCTGAATAATGCAGCCAAACTGTTTATCGAATATTTAAGATTTTAAAACATATTTCACTATACATAATAAAGTTGTTCACACCAAAATAATATATATAAAATAAATATGGATTAAATTTCTAACTACCTCCATTTTATATCATCATCATCATCATATTCAGCCGTTTTCTATCCACTGCTGGATGAAGGCCTCCCCCTTTTCTTTCCACATATCTCGGTCTGCTGATATCCTCATCCATGTAGCTCCTGAAAAACGCTTGATTTCATCTACCCATCTTACATTTGGACGTCGTCTCGGTCGTTTCTTTTCTCTAGGAGTCCACTGTAGTACATTTGTCGTCCACCTTCCATCTGTTCGTCTAGCTATGTGACCGGCCCATCTCCACTTCATCTTCTTCGCACTCTTGATTACATCCTCTACCTTTGTTTGTGCGCGAATCCATTCATTTCTCTTCCTGTCCCTCCTGGTTATTCCTAGCATGCACCTCTCCATTGCTCTTTGTGTGACTCTCAATCTTTGAGTCGTTTGCGCATTCAATGTCCAAGTTTCGCAGCCGTATATCATTACAGGTAAGACACATTGATTATAAACTTTACGCTTCAGACACATTGGAAGTTTGCTTTTGAAAATAAAGTGTAGTCTTCCAAAAGAACTCCACGCCATTTTACATCTTCTATTTATTTCATCAGTCAACTTTCCATTTGATGTTTTAAGCTGGCCTAGGTAAACATACTCATCAACTATGCCTATTGTCTCTCCGTTAATCTTCACTTCCTTCTTTGCAGCATGTTGGTTGTACATTACTTTTGTTTTACTTAAGTTCATTTTAAGGCCTATTTTCGAACTCTCGTTACTCAGTTCTTCCATTCTGGTTTGTAGTTCTTCTGCACTTGAAGCAAACAGGACTATATCATCAGCGAACCGTAAATGATGAAGATATTCGCCATTAATTTTAATTCCAACTTCATCCCAGTTTAAATTCTGGAACACTCTCTCCAGGACCGCACAAAACAGTTTTGGAGAAATTGAATCTCCTTGCCTTACCCCTTTTCCAACTTTAAATTTTTCACTGTCTTGATGCAGCCTAATGACAGAAGTGGCAGTCGAGTAAATGTTTCGCAGTAACTTGATGTATGCACTTTCGATGCCTTGATGTTCAAGTGATTTAAGTACTGCTGACAAGGAGACCGAATCGAAAGCCTTTTCAAAATCTATGAATCCCAAACATAATGGAAGTTCATATTCATTAGTCCTTTCCATAACTTCATTCAATGTTTGTATGTGGTCCATTGTGCTAAATCCACGACGAAATCCGGCTTGTTCCCTTCCCTGATTAAAATCCAAGTCTCGTTCAATACGATTCAAAATAACTTTGGTGAACATTTTGTATAGGACTGACAGTAAACTAATTGGTCTGTAATTTTCTACGCGTTCTTTGTCCCCTTTCTTGTACAACAAAATGATAACGGCATTGTTCCAACTTCTGGGTATTTCTCTCTTCCTCAAGCACATCGAGAATAATTTAGCAACTTCCTCTTTCATCTTTTCACCAAACCTTTTTAAATTTATATATATATATATATATATATATATATATATATATATATATATATGGGCCCAGAATAGCTAACCTAATGAAAATGGTACACTCAGAATACAATTTAATTATGTACACTACGGTTCAGAAAAAGTATCAATGCATACTATGATACATAAAAACTGTCAGACTTTTTCCGGCTAAAGTTTATATCATCCTAGATTGTCCTAAACCGTAATTTTGGGGCACTACATAATCCACAACTTTTTCTCTTTTTACGCTGGCACACTGCTATCGCTAAGATTCATCGTACGGGAAATTGTATCGTCTAAAGTTTCCTTAAGATTAACCGAATACGAATGTTACAAAGTGAGGACACCATCTTGTTGTGCTTAGTCAGAATGTAGGAGAGAACTATTTTCACATAATTTAAATATTGAAATGCTAAATACCAGATAGCACGCAAATTTACGCCAAGTAGCCTTGTTTTCTCCTTGCAGTGATAAACTTATTGCATAAAGTGTTTCAGTGTTGCAGGAAATTTGGTATTATAAACTTGGCGCATCAAATTTTGCGGTAAATTTGGGATTACAAAGTTAGTGTATCAAAGTTTGGTGTAAATTTGGAATAACAAACTTTGCGCATCAAATTTTGATGCAATTATGTCTGAGGTTTGATCTATCACATAATGTAAACCGTTAACGCACAAATGAATTATTTTTATTGGTGAGAAGGTATCTCTCTTCCTCTCTCTAAAGGAGCAAGCAATATTTTTTCGTCTCTCTCTCACCTTTCTTGAACACGCTACGTGAAGAATAAGTTACAGTACCTGCTCGGATCGATAGCATATTGCTTTTTTGGTTTTTATATTGCATATAATGAAAGAAAATAATAATTATCTAAGTTGAATTGTTACTACTCATTCGGGAAGGAAAGTATACCGTGAAAAACGTAATCAGTTTTGACTGTCTGCATAAAGAACCTTGACAAACAACAACTGTCAGCTGGTACTATGGTGTTGTGACTACAGTATCGGAAAGCTTCTGCGGGGGTCCGGGTTCAATTCTCGGCGGGGTGTTTTATTTTTTAAATACTGTACAGTAACTTCTTTTTCTCTTTTTGTACATACAGTATAGTATATGCATTTTCAAATTATATAAAAAAACACTAACCATTGATTAGGTTAGGATTTTTTAAACCCCGGGGTTCCAGTTAGTAATCCAACCGGAAAAAATACTGTTAGTTTATTATTGTAAGGAAGTAGAATCAAAACTATTCGAAACTTGGTTTAAACTAGCGTAGTATCTGGAAAATTGGTAGCCAGTTTGTTTCAGAAATGTCATCGACCCAAACAGTCAAGTACACACCATTATGATACTCTTGAGGTGACTTGCTTGTGAAAAATCACGAATTCTTCATAGCTCTACTCTAACACAGGATCAATAAGCTTTCCCAGTTTCGAATTCAAGTCTACATAAATGCCTTTATTCCCGAAACTATTCTCGTAACCCAAATGGACTAGTAAAATGTATTTCGTCTAACAGAAAAACCCGTGGAGTAATCGGTAGAGTGACGGATAACTAACAAATCTCAAGATTATGAATTCGAATCGCACTGTAGATTGAAATCTTTTCTCGCTACAGGCTCAATGTTGGGCTACCAATGTTTTTTAAAAACAACTTTTATAGCAAGTTTGGCGTGCAAAGTATGTAGCAAATTTGGCATCCGTCAACTTTCAAGATTGTAGCAAGTTTGCAGACTTGTAATGCCAAACTTACTTCAAGTTGGGGTTATTGCAATACCAATATTGCAGCAAACTTGTTGCAAGTTACTGTGCTATCTGGGATTGGTTAAATATATACTACTAATTAAGTAACGCAAATAGAAGTGTAAAACCTCAGTTTCACATGCTGATCACTTTCTTTTTCAATATTTTTCAATTCTTTTTAATTCTGCCCGTTCATGCTAGACTACATATACTTGTAAGGGAGATATGAATAATTGTCTCTGTCTGCAAAAATCTTACTTGACTCTGTTTATCGTTATAGAAAATGCACCCTTGAGCTGGGAAAGTATGGCGTTTTCTATCTATCTGTAATTCTTTCTTCTGTCTGGAAACTGCAGAAATCAGACATTGCACAAGTTAATATTTATACAATAAAACTGATGAGATATAAAACTCACCAAATAACTAATTTTGATTTTGCACTTCAGATTCCGACAAGCGGACCTCGCGCTCATACTTATGTTCTCGTTTTGTTTACTGTCTAACTTGCATAATAGGAAGGCATTTTTGACTTTTATTGTTTCTTAAAAATTAGTTCTGGAATTTAGACCACAATAATACAATTTCAACTCTAAACAATAATAATAAATGTAAGCGTGGTTTGTCCGTGCGTGCCGCTATAACTCCGCAAGCCACCCCAACAGCCCCATGGGGTTATATGGTATGGCAGTCCTCTATTCCCCCATCTATGAAGAACATTTCGGTTTGGAACTGCAGGGGTTGGGTTCGAGGATATGGGTGTCAAAAGAGGGCATCTCACCAATGCAGTTCTTATGGGAAGTCGGTGAAGCAGCTGGGAATCGAGTGCCGAAGTGGCTGAGATTGACAAGAATGTTGCTGAATGTTCTAGAAGATTCCCTGAATATTCTAGAATGTTCCAGACATAAGTAGAATGTTCGAGAATGTTGCAGAATGTTCCAGAATGTTATACATAGAATCTTCCAGAAGGTTCGAGAATGTTATAGAATCTTCCAGAAGGTTGAAAAAAGTTCTAGAATGTTTCAGAATGTTCAAGAATACTCTAGAATAATATTTCGTATGTTAATCTTGCAACATTGTGCGACGAAACCTTATTTCAGACAAGACGGTCCAGTACGTCAGATGGCACCATGAGTTCCTTTTGATACTATGGGTATTTACGAAGTATCATTTATAATTTTATTGTGTGGTCAGTCCACAATCAGACTCATGTATAGATTTATGAATAAAAGGTTTCTGATCCTAAATGAAACGATTTTCCCTACTTCCTGAGATAGATAGCAACTTTCGATACACCCTGTATCGAAGTGCATTTCAGAAATTATACATTACTTCAATTTACATCAAGAATTTCCGGCGGAATCTCTTAAGACGTAGTAAAATGTTTGTATCATATTCTCGCTAATTATATCACAGGTAAGAAGTGCCGTAAGATATGCTTATTGATAGCCTTCTAGTAGATTACGTCAGTGTTAAAAGCAAAAGCACAATAGTGAAGTTGTGTGAAGTCATAGAGATAAGAAGAAAGTATCGACTGAGAATGATTTCAATTCTCAACATGCGCGTATAGAAGGAAAAAGAAAAATACGGAATATGTTTCTCTCAAGAAAGTCTTATCAAATACGATTTTTGAGCGTGTTGCTTACGATGAAAAGCCTAGACACCGTCGACAGAATTCAGCTCATCTGTTATAAATATTCTAGACCTATGTCGTTTCATCGTTGGGTGAAGAGAATAAAAAGAAGCTAATACTCGACAGAGTTTGCTCGCGAGTAAAGTATTCTCTCGTCTATCAGGTGAATAAAAGTTTGGTTTTACTCAAAATATTTTTTTTTTTTTTGTCAATTGAGAGTTTACTTGCAAGTTATTTTTATTAACTCTTATTTAAGCAATTGTTTCAAAGTTGCTAACATTTACTTACCACAGAAGCATTTACTGTTAAAGCACAAGTATTCACTTGTGATGCATAGTACGTGTACTCTCTTTTTCTTCACTTAGTGCCAAGTATTTACTTACAAATAGGCAAGTATAAGTATTTACACGTTTCTATTCACTTCACCAATTCTGTGACGTTGGCATGAATATACACTGCTCGGCCTTAAATATGCAACTCCAAGAAGGAGACATCAAATTAATGCAAAATTTGCAGAATATATAGAACATGGAAAGATAAAAATCTGATTAGCACGATAGGCCCGTGACGCATAAGAGCTGCCGGGTATGGCATCTAGAAACACCAATCGGAGAAAGGCCAGAGAGCCACAGTGAACTGGCCTGTTGGACTGTCGCTATGACGTGTGTGTGTATGTGGTCGAAAGATGCTTCGTCGTCCAATACGGCAGCCCAAGGAAGCTAGCGGCAGCCCTGCCAACAGGTTCCAACCTTTGTTCGCGGAAGGATTGTGGCATATCGCGAGTGCGATTTATCCTTCCGCGACATTGGTGCCCGTATTGCACGGACTGCGTCCACAGTGCAGCACATAGACTCGATGGCTCCACGAAGACACTATGCAATGACATCCCGGATTCCAACGACCGCGCCATATCACGGGTCGCGAGGACAGACGGTTTGTGCGCAGGCTCTGGTAGATCGAACAACCACACCCTGAACACCGGCGCACGCATTTGCGAATGTTGCACAGCGCCTAGTTTTCACTGTCCAACGAACAGTTCTACGTCGTCTGGCAGAGCCGGACATATCTGCACGGCGCCCATTCTGCTGACTGCGCAACGTCGGTAAGAGCGACTACAATGCTCTCGCGAACGTCACACATGGAAAGCCAAATGGCAGGACATCCTCTTTTCAGACGAATCCCGCTTCTGTTCGCTTGCATCATAATAGCCGCGTCCATATCTGGCAGTACCGTGGCTCTAGGCTGGACAACGCGTTTGCATCGCCACGTCGGTTCGGAACCGGGTGTTATTGTGTGAAGTGCCATTGAATTCTGTGCCCGTTCGTGTCTCCTATGTTTTGCCGAACATGGTACCATCCAACGGTACATCGACAATATGTTGGACCCGGTTGTGGTCATTTCAGTACAGGCCCTGCCGGGCACCACATTTCAGCTAGATAACGTGTGCCCACATGTGGCCCGTAATGTCCTAGCCTTCCTGGCCGAACACAATGGTCCTCTGCTTCCTAAAGGTTCCACAAACATTCTTGTATTTGTTAAAGAAGAAAACCCCTAGAATAATTACATTTTAGCAATAAATAACTAGAGAGAAATGAAAGTATAATCTAGCTTATCTGCTAAGATTTTGGTAGGTTAAATTTGTAACTTAACGGAGCCTTCTGGAAATTATCAGTTTTGTAAAATTTTCTACCTTATTAAAAGAATCTTGAAGGGCCAATATCAAGGACTTTTACTCTACACTTCAGAAAAATAAACGATTTCCCGAATTAGACTGTCTCTTCATGTATACGCTTCACTTGCGATTTGGCTGAGTAATCAATAGAAAAGAGTATTCACATATTTATATTGTCTAATCAGTCAAATCGTAAGTAAAGAACGCGTCTAGCACATACATGAAAAGACGTCTTAGCACGCTCGCTTTCTTTTTATGGTTTTTGGGTTTCGCTATTAGGCAAAATGTCGATCAACCTGTAGCTTGAAATAACAAAGATAATTCCATTTTTTATCAATAAATTTGTTGCCTTTGTAACAACCAGTTGATTTTTTTAAAGATTAAGTAATAATATATAACTGAGTAGGGACACATTAAAACAACGGCAAAAGGGGCAAATTTGTGCGTACCAATGTGCTCCAAGCGGCCATTTAAAGAATGCATTTTCCTGATGAATGAGCGAAGTTGGTTACGCTTCATACAAACAAATTTGTACTCAAGGAAATATGTGTTCATGCACACCAGACATTTTACTGAAAACTCAATTAACGTATTCTAGAGAAGCTTAAGAGTCTAAATGTAAAATTTTACTTTTGTCTTCGATAATCGTCGAAATCCACACACAGCAAAAAAGTAGTTACCTCACCGCCATGTAGGCCTACTTCCAGTATGTTATTGGTCGAACATTAGTGTTGCTCTCCACATAGTTCTCATAATTTATCTTTTCTATTAGTAACAGCAAACGGTACTGTACCAATGCGCCCCCTCTCTTTATATATATGGATCGCTTAACTTTAACAGCTTTAAACAGCAACTCAATAAAATAAAACTTGGGTGAAAAATTTCTCTGACTATTCAACTGACAAGTGGCAGGACAAGAATGACAAACGAAACCTATATACAAATAAAATTACTAAAACTCAAAAGCAGTAGAAATTATTCGCTTTCCTCCTACAGTAGGGCAAAGTGGATCACAGCAGTGGGGCAAAATTAATCAACTTAAACTTACACACAATGGTTCCGGGTAAAATACAAAAAGAGAAAAAAATAAGTTATACTTTCAAATTCAAACTAAGAAATATTTCAACATAATTATTATTCTGTTAGAAAATATATAAATACGTGGATACATATTAAAAATGAACTTAATAGCAAAGGAATTTTACCACATAAGATCACTATTCGCTTTGCCCCAGAGGGGGCCAAAGAGCGAGATTTAAGGAAAACAGTAGCTATTGGTTGCAAGGCATGTGACGTCACTATACGGACCGTGAGCTGTATACATAAGCGAGAGCATAAAGAATAGTGGATATAAAATGTGATATTGTACCTAATATTTTGTAGCGAAAAATTTCTATTTATTTTTGTTATATCTTTTATGATTGAATGATGAACATAAACAATTAAACGATATAAAAATACAATAGAAATGTCCTAAATTGTAAACAAATAAAGGTGTCTTAACGTTACCAGTATGTGAAAGAAAAACTCACACGCAAACGAAATTGATTTTAGAACTGTAATATTAAAATTAAAACTACTTTCATTACAAAATAGAGAAAATATAATCCGGATAATATTATTTCCCTTAAAAATAAATATATTTGTAGTTCCTTTTGGCAGTTATTTGTGATCTTTTAAGTACACGATCAATTACTACAGTCAGCGCCCTCTCTAATTCACAGTCACATCTAAGCACAAGGGCCGATCAAGTATTACGTAAAAATTCAAGGAGAGGGTTTAATTTAAGCTTTGTTTATTTCATCTGACAGCGGGTAAGGGCATCAGAACACTGCGTACTTAAAATTAGCTTACAAACATAGTGTAAATTTAAAGATTGAAACTGTCCTTTATGCTATTGTATTATTTTGGGGTATTACTTTAATATAAAACTTTATTTTAATTTTATGTTTAAAATGCACCTTTAATTTAATTTGTAATTAAAATCAGTTTTTAGCATGTAGTGCATTTTAAACAAGTAAGAAGTTCCCGTGGACAGAAACATTTAGTTTAAAAGTCATTAACAAAAATAAATACTGCAAGGACACACTGGCAATAACAAGGTTGTTTTAAAAATGTTTAAGCCAGAGGCTACCAAAATTTACTAATATATTTAAGTTTAAAAGCTTTTGGCCGGCACTGTCAAAACATTGTCGTCACTCACCTGTCATTTTTACACAATGCAGAAGCCAAAAAAAAAAAAAAAAAACTATTGCAAGTTTGTCAAATTTTATATTGCAAATTTAAAAAAAAAAAATTAACCTTAACTTTTAATGCTTAATTTCTTTGAAATAAGAAAGGAAAAGGATTTAATTGTTCAAACTGTGAAGGAGGGGTTTTCGCTTGACAAATCAATTTCAATTAACTTCTTTGTTTGTATATTTTACTTAACTATTAAATCAATTCCAAACTCAGTCCTTTTGTAAGTCAATCTTTGCAGTAATAATTATCCTTGCATTTGTAATCGTAAAATAAACTTTATCTATCATTTACCACTATACTACCAAATTTAACAATTCCCGTTCATAACACCAAACTGTCATCCAAAAGATGGTACACTATGAAATAACGATAATACATTACAAGTAGAGGCCTTCGTCCATTTTACCATATAGGTATCCACCTGTTGATACTGGCAAGCCTGAAAAACCTTAGTCAACGTGGTCGGCAGCAGAACTCGAACCTGTGAGCCTTGTCATTGCCGTTCGCAAACTTCGGAACAGTCCTAGAAAGATTAGCAGGTTAAAGTTTTCGTGTTGGCCATGCTGAGTGAGGTTTTCCAGGCATTTCCTCAGTATCACCAGGAGAATGCCTGTATAGTACCTTGGTTATAAGACCCTGGCCGTTGTCTTTTTTGTTCTGGATGGGTGCTCGCAGTAGTTTCTCAAACTTTTGAGCATAGCCTTACCTGCCTATATGTCCCATAAATTTAAATTAGGTTTGTTAAAAACTTACAGAAGCTGAAACCACATGTAATAGACACATAGAAAGGGAGACAGAGGGAGAGACAGACAGACAGATAGTGGGCACGTACTTTCATGAATTTCCTATTCATTATTTGAGGATGAAAGATAATAGTAATAATAATAATTATTATTATTATTCCAACTGGGAAACAATGTAACAATTTACTATTTTTAACGTTGAGAACTAAACACATGCCTGCTTTACCCAGCTCGAATGGTCCTGTGGTCACGATCACTGACTTTCGATAAGCATTAGGTTCGAGTCCAGCACACCCCGGCCATATGACAGGTTTTGCAGAATTTCCCTCTGTCCCGGAAGTCAAATGCCACGATGGTACCTTAAATATAGTCCCTGGCCTCAACCCCTATTTTGACAGAAATAAAAAACTCAAGAGGCATGTGTCGGCCGGGTAGCCGTGCGGTCTGCGGGGTAGGCCAACAGCTTGAAGGTCCCAGGTTCGAGTCCCAGCAGGGGCATGGGTGTGGATTTTAATAGCTAAGGGGCGAATCGTGACGGACCGAAGTCCAAAGTTACTAGACTAGCGTATATAAAAATAAAGTTTAAGTTTGCTCAGGAGGCATGTGCCAAAATATGTAGTAATTAATTACCAATTTTAGGCACTATAAAACTCTCATATAATGGATTTTAAAATAAAAATCTTACGTTTCGAAGCGCAGCGAAAAAAAATAAGTAAAAACTCGGGTTCGAGAAGCGACACAAAAATAAGCATAGGTTTTCTTGTAAAACATATATATATATTCGAAGATTTTAAATTTTCGAACATTGCTACAAAAATAAGAACTAAATTTTATTATATGTTAGTACTAACCCGCTTCATAATTAATTAAACTCTTTTCCTCTGTGACATTTTTCTCCATGCCAGTTAGGCATTTCTTGAAGAATCTGCGCCAGATTATCAACTTTGAAATCCTAAAAGTTCATTTTTAATTCCGTTTCGTAGTCATGAGGAAGAAGATGAAAATCTTTACACCTTTTATTTGAAATTTGTCTATTCTTTTACATCTTGCAGTCTCTTTGTGCTTCCTTATGAAGGAAAATAATAAAATATTACATGTGGGTTGTTTCGGCTCGTGTATTTACACGCTGAAATGTCAAAGTTGTTGTGCTTACTCATTGTTTAAAAATAACGGGGATCACAAAGAATATAACAAAGTTATTATTTATTCCTTTCACAACTGCTTTAATACTTCTCTACACAATAACTAACATAGTAAAATGTCATTAGGGTATGATAAAAACACGTTCGCTAGCTGATCGTAGTAGGCGACTCAATGTGAGGGTCCGTACAGTGACGTCACGGTACAGTTCCATATAGATGGCGCCATCAGTTACACATCTATGAATGGCATACCTAATAAATTCAAAATATCTTGGCTTTGCCCGCAACGAATTATTCACTTTGCCTCAACCTGCATCTAAAACAAAACACTGTCACTATAACACATAGAGCTTATAAAAAACACATAGAGTTTTATCTGCTCTAGGCTATAACACATGTACGGGATAGCCAAGGTTGTTTTTAACAGAGGATTTGTTTACGCCAAGAACATGAAGCCAAACGTCACAGTTTAGTTTGCCCATGAGACCATAGACGTAAGAATATTATAGGACTAGTAACAAGCAATTCACTCAATGTTATAAAATTGGGACGGCTGAGAGTGCAGTTTGTCATTCCAACATGGCGGATCGCCCATACTTCCTGGAAAGGTAGCAGACGATATTGTGAATGTGCAAATAAATTTTAATTGTCTATATTTGTCCTTAACTACTAATTATTATAAAATAAGTGTTATTGCAATACACTTCCTTGTATGAAAATAAAGCTAAGGTCACACATTATTCGTTCATCCTTCGTTCACAAAAAATTAGCAAAATACTAGGGAAAGATTTTGAAAAACCTACATCTTGATTTTTTTCTTCAGAAACGCATATTTTCTTTTCTTTTCTGTTCTTTACAATACAACACACAGGCGTTCAATCTCAACGACTTTCTGTTCCTTCACTAGTGACGTCATAATCAACAAAGGGGTTTTGCTGGCATCTCTTATTTAAAGGTTGTAAATTCAATTATTGGCTTTGCATCATATATTCACTTTGCCCCCTTCCCATATATATATATATCGTAATGACCAGCGTGTGTAACTAAACACGTGGACATTGCATAAACAATAACACACAAGTTTATAGGACAAACATGTGGTTATGCAAGTAAGCAGATAATACATGCACATTGGAGCAGACGACGATCAACTCCTCAAACTAACACCAGATGGAGCGAATAACGGAAGACAGAGGGAGCTGGAGTCAAGTAGGAGAAGCAAGAGGAACCACCCCTACATTCACCTTTAAAAAGGACCTGCACAGAGCAAGAGCCATCACTCATTTCCCCTGGGTGGTCAGCTCCTCTCCTTCAACCGTTCGCAGTTTGCTAAGAAACTGGAACATCCTAGTACGTAGTTCGCTAAGGAACTGGTACTATCCCGCACAGGTAGTTCGCTAAGGAACTGGTGTGCATTCTCACACATAAGTCCTAATTCGACCTGTACGTAGTTCGCCAAGGAACTGGTACAAACACCCGACACGCAATTCGCTAAGGAATTGGTGTCATCCGCACACGTAGTTCGCTAAGGAACTGGTGTGTACTCTCACCTTAAATATTCTCCGTACGTAGTTCGCTAAGGAACTAGTACAAACACCCGATACGCAGCTCGCTAAGGAACTGGTGTCATCCTACTTTCCAGGATCTCTAACTGATCACTATTAGATAAGGCATCTTTAATCATTTGTAATCAGATAACTGTAAACTGTGTTCTTCGGGACGGTAATTTTGTTAACTTTGTTCTTGTATGTAAATAAAGGGTTGAGGGCTATAAACCAATCCCGTATATCTTTGCTTCTACCTAATCAAAACTGAAAGGAACATTACGATATATATAT
>JAGDQP010044947.1:707-15738 GCA_022664845.1 Lepisma saccharinum
TTAAAATATTAGTATTATTAAAAACTGGAAACATGCGAGTGAATAGGTATCGACACATAGTTGTTTTAATTCTGGCGGTCACAGTGCTGCTCAAAGTATACTCGTCGTCCCTTCGAGGACCTCGTAATGTTCTAAGGGTGGTTGCATATGACATTAAGGTTTCTACCCTTAATATTTGTAAGGGATACAGCACACATAAATGTTCGATAATAGCTAAAAACCTGAAGGATTTTTCTATTCGTGTGCTTGCAGTACAAGAGCTTGGAGAATACGATTTAGACATTAATAACTATGTGTTTATTAAAAAAATACAATATTCACGATCGTGTAGAAGTAGGATACCTAGTGAGACAAGATGTTACATACGACGAAATATTCAAAACACCTTATGGGAGAATGTTCGTCATCAGGTTGGCCGGGGGACAACTGTGAATATATATCAATTTAGTGGAAAACATTTAGGGAAGGAAATAAATAAGATGTTTTACACTATTGCCATATATTTGCCGTCCTTACTTGTTAAACATCATTTGGTGGTGGGTGATTTTAATGCAACTTTCGAAAGACCGGGGAAAACGAAAGTAATAATTGTAGCTTACGTTTTCGACAGTTAGTGGCTCCTTATCAGTTAAATGAAATGTGGAAACCCTTTTAATTTTAATTTAATTTCCTTTATTTCAGCAGGCGAGGTTCAGCTAATAGCTGTTCTTCCACCTAACCCTTGTCAAATCATACAAATGAGAATACACAAACAATAATTGAAAAAACAACAACCCCCACACAAATACATAATAGAAAGAAAAGACCGAATTAAAAAACGTACATGAAAAGAGCCTTAAAACACAATAAAAACATATAAAAGTTAAAAATACAATGATAATGCATACATAATCATTGAAAAAAAAAACACGCACACACAATACAAAATAGAAACGTAAAAAAAGTGCCTTAGTCACACAACACTATAAAAACATATGAAAGTTAAATATCACTGGTAGAAGAGCATAGTCTTTGCTGATTAAACAAATATACACTTAGAAGAGTTTTAAATTCATTTAGCTTTTTTTTCACATGAAATAGCATTTGGCAAGGAATTCCAGGCTTTCGCAGCTGATACAGAAAATTATCGAGTTGTTTGTGTGAGTTTGTATCTTGGAACATCATATGTTGACCTATTACGTGTAACGTACTTATGGATACTAGACCTAGAGATAAGTTTTCCATGGAGATAAGCGGGTGTTTTCTTGTGAATGATGTGAATTGTGCAACAGAAAGGAAAGAACTTTCTTCGATACATTGTCAAAATATTGTTCTCCTTTAATACAGGGAGAATATGTTCGAATTTACGAAGGTTGAAAGCAAACCGGATGCAGGAATTTTGGACTTTCTGAATGTATTTGACTTTGTTGATTTGAAGGGAAGAACCATATACGGCATCATCGTAATCAAACAAGGGCATAATTAGTGGTTGTATTAGATACAATTTTGTTTTTGCCGTGAGCAAGTCACGTGATCTATATAGGTATCTTAGGTTATTTAGTGCACGTGAGCATACGTTAGCTACATGAGGACTCCAGTTAAGATTTATATCCATTAATAATCCAAGGTTTTTAATACTATGTGAATATCTGATGGTATAGTTACTCAACTTTATGTTTGTTTCGATGTCTTCAGTTTCTGAAGTTGGGTAGCTGTCCCTATGACTGTATAGGTACATTTTGATGGATTAATGACTAACCCGTTTTCGCTACACTAAAACACGTTGTTCTCTACCTTGCAAATATGATTTGAACCAATCAATACTTATAGTGCTTCATTTTGGCAAGAAGAAGATCATGTTCAACTAACTCAAAGGCTTTTGATAGGTCTAAAAGAACCAAAACTACTATAAAGGAATCATTCAACGCATGTAATATTTCATTGGTAACTTCTAAAAGAGCAGTTGTCGTACTATGAGAACCTCGAAATCTCGACTGAACTGAAGGTAAAATATCTTCATTACCAATAAAAGTATTCAGTTGTTTGGAAACAATTTTTTCAGTTACTTTTGACAAGATTGGTACTACAGATATTGGTCGTAGCTCATTAGGGTTGTGACAGTAGGTTTTTTTGGCAGTGGTAGCACCTTAGTTTGTTTCCATACATTAGGGAAACAGCCGTTACTAAAAGAGTAATTTATAATATGAGTCAGTGGTGACAGTATGAATGGTAATGAGGGTTTCAGCATTTTAGTTGTTATTTCGTCCAACCCTGCTGTATACAGCCTTCTGTACGTCATTCTCATTTACGGGGAGTAGGAAAAATTCGTCTTTAACTTTCTAAGATAGATTATTAGAATACCGTGCGATCTGTGGACGAAGATCAGTTTTAGGTACAAGGGCATTAGTTGCTAACACGAAATGATTGTTCATAGCATTGCCCTTTTTTCTTGTCGAATAACTGACGTAGTGAAATTGCGTAACCCTTTATATTCTTCAAAATGAGCTTGCAGTCTGGTTCGTTTGAATTTACGGAATGCGCCAACACGCAGTTTCATTAGCAATTTAGTATTACTTGAAATACATGGAAGTTTGTGTTGATTAATTTTTACAGTTTTAATAGATGCATGTATATCCATAAGATCCCTTAAGGAGTTCTGCAGAAAATTAACTTTGCCTTCTAATTCTTTGAATGTTATGATATTCCAATTAATAGATTGTGCAGATGTGTTGAATTGGTGTTCCTCTAACGATGCAAAATTCCTGTAATATATAGTTTCAGGTAACCTTTTACTTGGACAGGCTATATTGAGTTTCGCGTAAATTAGAGAATGGTCAGATGTGCTGACAGGCACACCAACCCCATGTGTAAAAATTGTGTTCATGTTATCTGTAATAAACAGATCAAGCAGTGATTCTCCTGTTTCAGTGATTCTTGTAGGTTTGTCTATTATCTGCATGAGGTTAAAGTTATCTAAAATATTTGGTAAATAAATAGTTTCTGACTTACGTGGATCAAGTTGGTCACAATTGAGGTCTCCAGTAATATACAAGTGATCAACACGCGGGTAAATATTTGTTATTAAATCTTCTAAAATATTGAGTCTAGAGTAGAGTATGCTAGTAGATCTATAGAGGGAGATTATACCTAAAGTTTCGGAATTAACACAGGCAATTATTGAAAAATATTCAACTTCGCTGACCTCATTGTTGTTTAACACCTTCACCTGCAAATCATTACGGTAATACAATAATATACCACCACCTCTATGACCTCTATCCTGTCGAATTACATTATAGCCAGGGATGCTTACTACCTCTGATACATCAAGCCAAGTTTCTGTGACTACGAAAATTGTGCATTGGTTGCTCAGAACTAAATGCCTCACTTCATCCATCTTAGGAACAAGGGAACGTACACTGGCGTGCATGATAGTAAAATTAGCAGTTTGTTGTAGCAAAGTATTAGAGTGACATATAGGCATTGCATGTTGATCACTATAAACATATTTCTCACCATCATCATCGGAGCCTGGGATATGATATCTAACATAATGGGAATTGTGCATATTGTTCCTTAAAAAGGGTACTTGTACCTATAACATTTGGATCTATGCTCTCCTCCGTAACATTGTTTTTACACAAAATATATAATATTGAATAATACGAATTACTATTTACACTGGCATTGCACTTATAAATTAACACTTTGAAACTTACAAATTGTGATATGTTTTTTAGGCATTACTATAGTAGTGACGCACCAATTTTAAAATCATTTAAAACACACACATTACGTGTTCATGGGAGGCGAGCGGTTTACGCAATTGTTTTCTTGCACTTTTTGTAGATTACCTTAGATTAGTGACCATATGAACGTGGATGTTAGGTAAGGTTAGGTGCGGTCATGTATCATTACAAAATGTATTTTTATATGTTCACATTTATTATTAATAATTCCTTATTTTCCTTTTTCGTAAATTATCTTAAATTACTGAGCATATGAACGTGGAGGTTAGGTAAAGTTAGGTGCGGTCATGTATCTTTACAAAATATATTTTGACACATATTCACACTTACTTTCAGCGCACACAGGCGTGTTTACTCTCCCAATTTCCATTAGAAAGTCTTGTACAATTGTTTCGGGGGCCTTTTCCTTTCCTTACATAAATACTCTGCTAAATAACCTTCAAAATGCACTTTTCCTCGTCATTTCCATACGATTCAATAACAATAACGCAAGAAATGTCATAATCATCACAAAGACACGCCATTTCAACACTGCCTTACCGCCTTCCACATGGCAACAACTGTAACTCTACGCAAAATAGTTCCTTCCCCACAACATGCAGTGCGTCCTAAAACATCTTCAAAACACACTAAAACTATATCATTATTCACTTCAAATGTTACCAACATCAATATTTACCTCCCTAATACTCTCAAACATCACACAATTATCTCAATTCCTCCTGTAAATTTCTAAAAATTGGTGCGTCACTACTATAGTTAACCCGTTTTTTATTATATACGGACACATGTACGTGACATACATAACTAAATAGATCTTGCTAATAACGTAATTATATGAGCGGTCCAATGCCGAAATGCTTAGTAGCACTGACGTCATTTTAGTTCTGTAGGGACAAGGGGACACACATGTAACACGGTAAATTAAAAAAACATACTAAATACAATAAGAACGAGCGTACACTATAGCAAAAAGTATCAAAACTATGGAAAGTCACTAAATTACAACTTTCCACTCTGCAATCACTAACCATGTTTTTTACAGCTCGAGTGAAAAATACTAATATGAGAGTGCTACGATTTAAATAATTACTTTAAATATTCATGATTTGCATTCATATAGTGTAACACATACACTTGCACTGTAGTTTTATTAGCACATGGCTGAACCTACCTTTGACTGTCGTAGTTCGAGACAATCGATTGCAACACTTGTGTTTACAGAGTATCAAGCAGTGTTGGGGACGAGCCAAATTTGATATTGCAATCGAAACTAACATTTAGTTCAACATTACTTTCAAAGTTCCTCTAGCTGTGAGGAATTCGTAATATAGTTTTTCTTGCCATCAATAACCACTACAGGTAACCCATCTCGCGTGTAGACACTACTGGACTAACGCAAACTAAAAAATTCTGGTATTGTTATTCGTGAAGATTTGTGTGCTTCTTCACGAATAACAATACCAGAATTTTTTAGTTTGCGTTTGTGCAAATACGTCGGCACGCGGGCGATAACTTGTAAATTTAACAATAATGGCACGTGTACCACCCGGTTTCTTCTGACCGATACGATGCGAGCGACATATATCCCTTGTACTCAAGTTCACGCCTAGCATCTTTTGAAAAAGTTCAAGTGCAAGATTGTTTGTATTTTCTTGTTTCTTTTCAGGAACACCGAAAATTCGCAAACTATTTCTGCGTTGATATTGTTCTAAATCTTGTAAATGTTCTTGTAGTTCATTTATTCTCTGGTCTCGCTCTGCTAACTCGTTTCGTAGATCCTCAACTACATCCGTAGTAAACTTTAAGTTTTCTTCCAAACGTTTCACTACAATGTTTGACACAGATTCAACCACAGCATCCACTATTACCTTTATAACTTCAGGCATCTGTACAGCACGTTTTACTTCTTCCACTATTTGCTTCATTATTTAAGTCTTACCTGTAGTAATAGGCGATTTGGATCCGTTAGAGCCACTATTGGAGCGAGTGCCTGGTGGTGCCATTTTTTAAATATACTGTTAAGGTTCAGCTTACAAACACTAATAATATGCACCGACGTTAGATTTTTACTTATAATTTTCGAAGACTAAACTGTGCTATTCTAGATGTATCTATATGACTTGACATTTATGATTTCACTGGAGCCGACGAACTCGTACGTCTAGCGTGCCGCCATCTTTTACTCCTCCACGCCTCTCTACACGTATTTCCGTCACAATGGACGGAGTAAGTTGGACTATATCTTGAACAGCTCGGAAATGTCCGGTCATCTCCGCAATATTGCGTTAAATTAGCCCTCTCAGATCATTCCCATTTAATTGTTACTTACAGATGGGAGATTGCTGTATCGTGGCACCCGACTTATGAATGTCGATTAAGTTGAGATTTTTTGGATGATGTACGATTCAAACATTTGTTTGGTGTGTTATGGAAAGAAGCTGCAAAATTCCATAAGAGTAGTGGAGGAGCATTAAAAGTGTGGGATTAAAAATGTTCTTTAGATTTCAATATAAGACTTTTCTCTAGGAGTGTTACGCGGAAAAATGCTAATACACAAATAGGAATTATTGTAGGCGTATACTCAAAATGCTTATAACGATACAGTTTGGTTACCAAAAGTGCTTCAACTACAAAAAAAAAAAAAAAAGATTCAACTGTTACATTAACGAATACTGATTAATATAACAAAACGAAATTCACTACAGAAATGTGGTATTACGGAAAATTTGGGCCTGCGATAGGTGATGAGAGATAATAAAAAACACGCACAACATTTTATTAAAAGATTTTGAGATGAGAAAGGTAAGGTTAGCGAAAATCCGGACGAATATGCTGGAATCCAGGCTCAGTACGAAAAGGAATTTCAATCCCAGGATACGGGAGACGTTGATATTTTGGCTGAATTTAATATTTCGGCTTTGCCGACTATCACAACTCGTGAGGGAGAAAGTTTATGTTTACCTTTTACATTATAGGATATTAAGGTTGCGATTTTGTCCTTAAACCCTGTCTCGATGGGAGGGGGGGGGGGGTTGTGGCCCTTGGCTGCGGCTATATATCTAGCCTGTCTTGAAAGGGTTAGAGAGAGATTTTAATTCCTTTTGGGATTTTTCTATTAAGGAAACAGAGTTTTTCGACTCTATCGGAATATCGTCTGATACACAGGCAAAATTATTATGGTAAAGTATTACTCCGGGTAACTGCGAATAGAATGCAAAAATTGATGACGAAATGATTACATTAGAGCCAAAGAGGTATTCGAGAGACACACCCTATTTATTGACACTTGGCGGCGATCAGAGATCTATTAATGTATTCGCGAGAGGGGGAGGTATTGCAATTTCTAATGGTTAAACAAGACTTCTGTATAACATATGATCACGTGAACCTTAAGTTCTTGTTTCAAGTGTTACGTACTGTGAATTTTCCGAAAGTGTTTATAAACTGTCATGTTAAAAGGCATGTTAAAATCTCAGTCCGAGAATTGACACATTGATCCGAGAATTAGGCTTAACAGGGGTGCCCTGCAAAGGTGTTTCAGCAGCCCAATGTTGTTCATTTTGATTCTTGTCCCTTACTTGGTAGCAGTCCATCAACAATTAAAGGGGATAACTTTGATTAATAATTCACTATGCTGCATTCCTAATGTGTACGATACGCCGTATATCACGCAAACGGATAAGGAAGTAGAAGCAATTTATAATTTATTGAGTTTTTCAAAAGTGGCACGGGTTCCAAAAAATCCACAAAAATACAAGCTCTTGATTTAACGTCTCGGCTTAGCCCTGAAGTTAAAAAAAGATAGACATTCGCGATAATATACCGATTTTGGGTGTTACTTGGTATTGTTCAATTTCGAAAACAATTCAAGCATCGGGAAATAGTATGTTAAAAAGTTTCATTATGGACACAAAAACAGATGTACTATCTTTCAAGAAAGTAAATCCCACTTATTGGAGGCGCTGGAATAGAATTTTCCAACTATGAAAAATTTCGCAATGCACATGCACACGTGTAGTGCACATGGAAATTTTAAACTACTTGTACTCAGATTCTTTGATAGATATGTTTTATTTATATTCCAGAATACTTCTCATACATAGCAGACATAGTAATAAAAGACAATATAGGGAAAAGACAATCCTATTCGATAATAATAAAACAGAAACATACCCAGTACGTAAAAATTAAATTGAAATGAGAAAAACATTTTCATCACATTTAGTATAGTGTAGTGGTTAGCGAGTTGGCTTTCTACGCAGAAGGTTGTGAGTTCGAATCCTCCCTTTACCCTTTAACTTTTTTTAAGCGAATGCAATTAGAAAATCACCTTTGTTTTTCACCCATAACTAACCATTCTATTTGTAACTGCAGTGAAATATATTTTTAGTTTGTAAATTAACAGCTTTAAACTAGATAATGTTATTTATAATGTTTCGAAGTCTTTAGGAAAATTCAAATTGGTCTTAGTGACTTCTATATTACGGTCAATCATGTATTATTTTCTTTTATTTATGAAACATTAATTTTAGGCAGCAGAAAAAAAACAAAGATAATACACAGTAACCCAGTCTAACTCGTAAGTTGAATAAAAAGCAAACACATTTTACAACGAGGAGGAGAAGCACACAACTCGCTCTTTCCCTCGCGTCTCCCAAATCAATTTTGACAATTTCTTACTAGATGGCTCTGTCTTTAGCATAGATTTTCACTCGTCCGAACTACGAAACCAATCTAGGTTCGAATTTTTTGAATGGAGAGTAGCTTCGAATTATCATTTTTGTATTTCGTTACTGTGTCATTCCTTTTCGCGTTATAATGTTGACTGGTTTTGCATTTTCATTTCATTTTGTGTATTTTATTTTCGTTTCCTGTTGCTAGAGGCAAAAAGCAGCAATTTGCTTGATTGCAAATTGACAATATATGAAACAGGAAACTCTCAAGTGTCCAACATATTTCTCAAGTTTTCAACAAATATTGCGTATTAAGCCCGTGAATCAGTTGCGGGACTACCTGTTAAGAGCAGGTTTATTGGGCGTAAACTACGGAATTGCTTAACTAAGAAGATACTCTTAAACACAACGTGCACATCATTCATAATAGAACATATTTTATTAGAGATGGACGACGCTAAAGCAAAGTAGTAAGAAATATTTATTTCGGCAATGCGAACATGAAGGAAAGATATCATGTAATGAAAATCTGTAGGATGATTTATTTTTCAATTTTGAGATATTTATTCTTGATTTCGAAAGAAATTGTTTAAAAGAAAATACAAGTTTATAGTTTTAGGTCCCCCAAACCGCTTTACGTAAAAACGTGGATTAAAGAATTCAAATTTTATTTAAGTGCTTCAGGCAATTTTGGCTCAAGCTATATGTAATATATAAGAGCATTACAAAAACAGTGTTTGCCTGAGAAATTTGACCAGAATTCTGATTAAGCATGCAAATGTTATATTTTTTCAAATACGAACTTTACTTAAATTAAAAAAAAAAAACTGAAAGAATTTTGAAACTGTTAGAACTAAATAAATTTGTAACAGTAATGTTTGTATTTTAGCTTCTTAATAACAATCCAGAAAATGAGTTAGAAACTCATGTTAAATTTACGCAAGAAATCTTTTATATAACTTGAGCGATGGGAAACAAATTACACGCAAACGAACAGACAAAACTCCTTATGCACTGTTCATTTACCGTTTGTGTTTGTTTCATGTATATAGAAGTTACATTCTTGAATGACATAGTTATAAATGAATTAATGAAATTCGAGTATTTTTAATATTGCGTGCTAAACACGCAAGTTGATATAAGTGGCTTGGAGTCAGCGATTTCGCCATAATTTTCATTTTGAGTGGGGTTGTAAAGTAAAAATTAAGAGAGTGTAAGTGGAGTTTTGCATGGTTTCTACTGATTTTTGGCCAGAGTTTGAGAGGTGACACTTCCACGGATAGGGGAGTCTGGCGGAATCAGTGTTCGGAGTCCACGTTAAACTGTAGGTCCCGTCCTTGGGACGTCCTCTCTATCCGATTGAAGCCAATGACAACCGCCATCCGTTTACCCTGCCCGGGAACTTTCGGGTCAGCACCTGCTCTAGAGCAGAATATAAGAATACGACACATAAGAATAAGATTTAAAATAAGAATACGACACATTCTTAAGCAAAATTATTGTTATTTTATATTTTTAGCACATATGACTCAATATGCATTATTTATAATTTTCGTATGACTTGGTTTAGCCCCCTTCCCCGAGCAAAATCTTCTGAAAGAAACACTAGCAACACCGTTTATAATGTAATTGAAGGCAACATATTGATCTTCGTAATTCAATCATTTCAACTTCCGAAACGATTCTAGCATATTTTGGAATTCCCAGATATGAAATTTCACTTCAATCAGATACTTACAAATTGAAGTTTTGATCTGGTTCCATCTTGCATTTTTGGATATAAATTTCTTAGCTTCACGCTTGATTCAGAGTTTACGGTGATTCATACGGTGAGAAAAGGAAAAGCGTTCGCTTGCAGTGCGAGGAGTACGCGGTTCGAGACTTACTCAAGTCAATATCTTCTTTTTACTTTATATTTCATAGATGAAGTTGTCGGAAAATAATAGCATTGCATTGAAATAATACAAAAAGTCCGATTTGTAAATTTTGCAGTAGTGGACTAGTGAGTCGTATAGCTGCCAAATATGCTTGTTTAAAATTTAATGTATCTCCTTATTTTTTGCCAAATTCATGGCGTTTATATATTAGCGTAATTTTCGGATTGTAAAGGAAGTCTAAACGAGGTTAACGTTTTATAACTATTATAGTTCATCTATTATCTTGACAGGAAGGTAGGTATTTTACAAGGTTCAACCGGTGAGCTGGCTGATAACAGCTTAGGGAGAGTATTTCTGACAGTGACTCACTCGACCATGACGTATACAATCTGACGTAACTCTATTACCCATGATCCCTTTCAGTTCAAGTGACGGCTGATGCATCTTTATCTACACGAATTTATTGAAAGTTCTCAATAACATACAGTTTGGAAAAAAAGATCAAGGAGACAAACGGTTTCGATTCCGCGACCTTCAGCGCGGAAAGCCAGCACGTAGACCACTAGACTAGAGAAGCACTACTTCTTTTGTTCTACTTTTCGAATAGATCTACCCTTACACACACACACACACGTTCACACTGTTCCTTTTATCTATTTCCATTTTTTATTTTATTTTTGCCCGGCCTATTATAACTCATTCAAACGTCTGTATCGTATGAGAATTCTTTTGCAATATATCTCCTCTTCATTGCTGCCACAGTAACTTGAAAATTAATGCACTAAACATGCGATATGTTTAGTAGGAGCTTAATTTTTCATACAGAGATTAGTTTCCAATATTCTCACCACTGCATGGGATTTACTTTCTTGAAAGATAGTACATAGTGTTACTACATAATTGGACAGAGCCTGCTTTCTAAATATATTTGTTTATAGTCAATTGTACTATAAACTACAATTGTTCCCAACCACCAAAATATTTTGGGCTTGCCTACTAAAAAATACGGGGTAGTTTTTATGGCATGGACAAGAGCTGAAAACCAAAATGTCGATCCTGTATAGATTCTGTGTGGATGGCAATCTGAATTTGAAGAATGTGCAAAATCAGGCGAAAGTCTTATTGTCCCATCGATTGCTTCAAAGTTTAACTTTGTTTACAGAAACATTGCCGTATGACGCTCTCTTGCTAGCTATTCGAGAGATCGAAGTTGAATTACCGATTGATGTTAGACAGATAAGAGGAACGATGCAACTTTTACTCCTCAAATATTAGATTTCGCCTACACTGTGGCGGCTAAACCTCCGATGGAGAAGTTTTCTGTAAACTTAATTTATAAATATTATTGTAAGTTAAGATTAACGGTCAATTTGACAGAGATAAAGCTAGCCGAAAGTCAAAGAAAACAAATGTGTAAACATTTGGAAGTGTTAATTTTCGACACGAGGTTACATCATCAGCTGTCCCTGAAGGCCTATAAGCTTGCATTTTGTAAAGCAGATTAAAAATGTAAAGGCATTGCAACAAATAATGAGTGCCATAAATGTGGACAAACAGAAACTTTGTTTCATAAATTGATTCAATGCATGCACAAGATGGCGACATCTAGCTAATTGAAAATTCTATTTAGTCGTATAATGCGAGTGATGAGAGCAGAAGTCCAATTCGAAGAAATTTTATGCGACCTATTATGGGATTTTCCGCCAGCGAAGCGTAAGTTTGTATTATGGCTCGTTGATACTACTTTAGACATTTGAAACATGAACAAGAATTGACTGACAAGTCATGATATGTCGAATGTTTAAAAATGAAATTTATGAGTATAACAAATGTAATGCATAAACAAGAATTTAAGAACTATGCACAAGCATTATATGAATAGGTTCATAGATAAATGACAGTTTATTCACCGGTGTCTATGACAGTTACAACGGTGTATGGCTTAGCAGATATGGTAAACTTTGCACAGATGTTTTGTTGCTTTAAGTGTATAAGATATAAGTGTTTGCCCGGAATTTAAGGGATGGTGTAATTTTTTATTTATTTATTTATTTATTATTTGTTAAGGTGATAGTTTTAGTTTCACTTTTTGCTTCTGATATGAGTTTCTTCTACCACGATATATTAAAATTGGATTTAACCTATGTCCTGTAATCATATTTTAAGTCTTTCAGGCATCTGCGGCTCAGGCCATGATAGGGTTGGGAGAGTGTGTTGGAAGGTAGACGGCCAGATTCTATTTTGTAAGCATCATTGCAGCGTTTGTTTGTATGGCTGAGGAAAAACCCTGAAAAAAATCTAAGTCAGAATGGTCTGCCGTTAATCGATCCCAGGACCTCATGAATGCTAAACCAACGCTCTACCACTGAGCTACGGCCGATCTGTTCTAGAAGGATTCGGCCAGGTTCTAAGTTGATGGTACCATCCCGGCGTTTGTTGAGGACAAATCGAGGAAAACGTTTAAGGTTGCCACAGCTTGCGAATGAAGATATTTTTACAAGGGAATAATATGTTCATATTTAAATAAGGTGATAAATCTAATATGCCTGATGCATGCGCCCACATGCAGACTCACAGGAAGAATTTTCCCCTCATCTTCCCCTGTTAATTCGCACACTGGGTTGCCTCAACTTCAGTGTATCTGACTCCTGTGAATTCCAGTATACTTTACAAACTTAGAGGAGTCGTAGAATTTGCGGTAAATCTTTCCCTTAAGACAGTTTTTGTGAATCCCTTCCATGAATTATTTCTAAGCTCGTGACATATTTTGGCAAAATTTGCTTTCTATGATTTTACTGTCGTTGGAACAAATTCTTGTCATTTAAAATAATAATAAAAACAATTTTAAGATAAGTGCGTTTTAGCATGACTACAACATCACAGTTATATAATGAATATTTATGGTGGAAAGACATTGCAATTTTAGAGTAATCTTAAACCACACCATATTAATGATATTTTTCAAAATTGGTGTGCATTTGGAAAACGTACACTGCAGAAAGTGGAAACACGAAATGGATGAAAGTTATTCCGCTTTATGGAGAAACAGAACAAAATTAGCATTTTTTTGTATTTACTCAGATGCTTCCACTTTCTGGATCAACGTTGTGTCTCCTATTTTTACAGTGTATGCATGTAATACCATTTCCAAACTCTCATATCAATTATACGTTTCCTATGAAAAGTAAATCTTTGCATGCAACGAACCGTCTACATACGCTACAAGTCTGCAGATACATGTAGACATTTAGTTGTGGGTTAGAAGTGCAGACGACTACACTGATATTTTGTGAAACATAATCACTAGTAATACTAGTCACATTCACTTATGAAACTAGTACGTGAACTTGTAGCTAGTATTTTACAACTGTAATTTTGAGAAAGAGAAACATGTGAAAAGAATTGATATTACTAGTGTAGAGACTAGTGATACTAGCCCAAAAGTTTTGAGAAGCATGTCCCTAAACATAGAAATGATATTTCTGGACTTTTTGTTTCAGCTCACGAGTCTAGTCAATTGAAACGGTGTCAGACTTCTGAGTATTGAAAGTGGACAACAGAGGTTCAAACCCTGTTCTTATCAAATATTTTTTTTTAACAACTCAAAATTGAACAATTGTATATTAACTTCTGTTCGTAAACGTCGAGTACTAATGAATGCGGAAGCACCCAACCGAATTACCTAATGTAGGACAATATCCTTGTAGAAAAAGAAGACGACGATTAACGAATATAGATTGATTGGAAGAAGCAAAACAAGTTAAGTAATGGTTTTATTGTAGACAAAACCAAAGTGTCCCTGTATAAATTAAAAATATCTCATAACGTATCCAAAAGAAAAAGTTAAAATCATAGGTACAAATGGAGTTTCTAAGCGAATGCTGGGGCTTGCCAGTTTCAGAGCCAGAGCCAAAGATTTTCCAACCTGTGTCTATGACAGTTGCAACGGTGTATGGCTTATCTCTGTCGAACTTGTGGCTACTGAAATCTCGTAGGACACAAATGGAGAATACTATGCCATTAAAAACGACCTGCCAGTTTTAGTCACATTTTTTTGCTTTCCTCGCCGTTGCAATACATGACGAATACAATGGCGTATAGACCATCCCTGTCGGACTTGAAGTGTCTGAGATCTAGGAGGGTCACAAATGGAGAATACCAAGTAACTATTAATAGAAAGGACCTACCAATTTTAGGATCAAAGTTGTAGGTTATTACACGGTTTAAGACAATTATAAATCCAATGGTGTATGGCTTAACCTCTGTCACATTCATAGTTTGCTCATCATTTCTGACCATGACGAATCCAACGGTACCAAAAATACGTGAAAACCATTTAGGTACGTCGCTTTGAATCGAAATATGTTGGTTTCGTTTAAACATTCCTATAAACGCCGAAGACATGGGGAAAAGCCCATTTTTTTCAATATGGCGACCGAAGGTGCCGAAAATAAATAAAGAACGTTGAGGTACATTTGGGTCGAAATATGTTGGTTTGCTGAAATTGGGCAATAAACACCGACGATATAGTCTATTTTTTCTAGATGGTGGCCGAAGTAACCGAAAATAAATGTAGATCATTGAAGTACATCGCTTTGCGTCGAAATATGTTGATTTGGATGATGTACTCACATAAACATCGAAGATATAGAGAAAAGTATATTTTTTCAAGATAGCGGTCGGTTGAACCAAAATGAATGAGAAACATTAACGTACATGGATCGGAGTCGAAATATGTTGGTTTGGTTGA
>JAGDQP010044948.1:0-12223 GCA_022664845.1 Lepisma saccharinum
CATTTAAATCATTTTATACACATTCACAAGTATTATTGGAGCCGCTTTCTAAAAATATACCTCACACACACAAACGCAGTGTAGGTACGGAGGATTCTTAAGATATACATGCTGGAATGATCGAAGAATGTAGAATACGGCATAATTATGAATTCGATATGCTCTAATTCGCCTGATATAAGAAAGATTGAGTCGCGGAGGCTAAGATGGGCAGGTCTTGTAGCTCGGATGGGAAAGGACAATTATATTTCGTCGTGTCTGGAGGGGCGGAGGGAAAGAGACTGAAGGGACCTTCGAGAGGTAGGTATTCCTGATAAAACTGGCTTATACTGCCCAGAATCCAATTGTAAATATTTGTTACTGCGGCGATGAACTTGCGAGTTGCATGAGCCACTTAGTTAATTTCTTCTATTTATAATCACAGAAATTGTAGTGTGGTAATTTACGGTTGGCTAAAAATCCGTGCTTGAGAATAGTTCTACGTCTGAAATGTACTAAAAAAAAATGTGTTTACAGATGGCCTCGAAGCCATGTCTGACTGAGTTGATAGTCTACGTCCATGTTGAGATTCCTTTCTTCCTTCCAAAATAGCTGTTGCTTCTACTCCAGTCAAGAACATTTTCCTAGGATGGTGATGCCGGAAAATGAGATGTTACCCCCTTTGTTTACACTATATCCCGCCTGAGGCGATTTCTCTGCCTGGAGATGTTTTACTAACCACTATGTTGAATGTGTTGCCACTGGGAATCAAACCCTAGTACTCGTTATTACAAGGCAACAAGCGAAAGTACTCACCGGGAACACTCGCATTTATCACATGTAATACTTATCAGAAACTGTGTGATAAATGAAGCAATACAACAACAATTGCTATGCAAATTCAGTGTGTGCTAGTGGGCGGTGAGACTTACACTTTCATTCCATACGATACGTGAGAAAACACACACGAATGTTCTCATGGAGGAAAGGGGGGAGGGAGAAAAGGAGTAATACAAGTGGAACACGACACATCCTACTTGGGTCAATGAGCCTATTGCCGTCCGTCGTCTTCATTAGTTTCAAGGGCAAGGAAACGATGGACCGACACACACACACAACGGCGTACGAAAGCGAAAGTAAGTAAATACAGTACTTGACTTTGAAAGGGGAATGAATACGCTCAGAGATTTTTAACGTTAAATAACAGTATAGCATTCATCATTTGGCGAATGCAAATGCTTATGCGTAAAATTTGTTTTCATTCTTTATTCTGTTCAGCAACCTTTTCGCTTAAAACTGTGGCAAATGGTGTTTTGAACTGTTCACATATATCTGACCAAGTCTACTTCAAAGTCAGAAGATTCTAGACAGGGCTACCAGACGAAATACTTAAATAAAGAAGAAGATTTTTAAAAAGGACATGTGAAGGATGAGAAGGTTAAGAAAAGGGACAAAGGCAGGACCATGAATATTCATATAAACACGAAACAATTCGAATTTACGAATGCAGCATATAAAACAACGCGGTTTACTTTCAACTTGTAAACCTCAGTATTGTAAATCTTAATGACGTCATTGACAAATGTCGATGATACGAGCCTGGTTCAGACAAAGTGTACGACCATCATTTCACCATAATAATTTCACATAATAACACGTACCTTTATGTCACGTATGTCTTTTTCTGGTACTTTAGTATCAATAGCAAACGAGAGACATCTCTAAGTGACCTAACAATTTCCGTTAGAAAAGAAAGGTATAGTTTGCTCTCGCCTTAACTGAAGGTACTACCACGGTAGTTAACTGATGTGACTCAACAAAGATTCCCACTCAATTGGTTAGAACGAATTCCCTGACTTCTCCAAGTTCCTGACACTTGAATACGGATTGTGTATGGAAATGCTGATCAATGCACAGCATTTTAGAGTGGAAATTTCAAGGCAATTTTCTCTTACGCATTTTATTACATAAGCAATGTTTGTTCTAGGAAAATGTAGGTGTTTAAAAATAAATTGAGAGAAACACAACGCTCATATTTTACATTCCACGACTATCCCAGTATTTTGATACTTTTAAATATTCCCTGGTTTCTATAGGACTTCTAATTTATAGGCTGATTTTCCAAACCACCGCCCGTTTTACCAGACCAGCGGGGGAAAATGTCAGTAAAGACAAGGAAACCAGATTCAGAATGCGTTTCTAACTCAGAATCTCCTTATTACAAGCGGATCACACTATCGATCAGTTACCCCACTCAATTTTTACAGTAAACAACTAAATATGTCTATTCCGCAATCATAAAAACTGAAGAACGATCCCAGCAGCGCCCTCCAATCCTGACTGAGGTTCTTCCTGTCACACGCCAGATAAATGATGAGATTGTACCTACAAACTAGACCCTAGCCGACTAACCTCTAATATCCTCTCCCTCAAGGTACCCCAGCCTAAGCCTGAGATGTTAAAGGCCACAAATAAGATTCAAATTTAGAAAGACCCGCGTTGGGCAAGAGGTTAGCACGCTTTCTTTATGTATGCGCAAACACGGGCTTCAGTCCCGTATGAGAACTGAACGGAGTAGTTCGAAGCCCATTTGATCAAAAACTACAGGCTCCCGTGTCCCGTTCTTACTTCTTAGAAGCTGACCAGTCCGTTTAGGACGATAATAACAATTCAATCAACCACCATTAGAATAAAGAAAAACAAATACTACTACATTATCGTAAATGCTGAAGACATCTATGGTGGAACAGGTATTAATTGCAATGACGCTCACTGTTTCCGAAGATGAACTTTGAATATAGCCGAAAGCTCCAACTGGTGTGAAAAGAAGAAAACTAAACAGCTTAACACCGAGGAGAATCAAGTTAGTGTACAATAGAATCTGCTTCTGCACTTTTACTGGTTCAGCGACCTGTAAACAATGAGAGGAAGAACCAAGAATATGAAAAATGAAGAGGATGAGATGCTGGAATATAAAGACCACTCAAGGGAACACTTTTTTTTTCTTTTTCAAAAGGGCAAGTCATACGGTGAATCAGCAAAACAAAAAAGAAAGGGGGAAAACAAAGCAAGTTCATATTTCCCGTATTTTCTGTTCATACATTCTGCATTCGAGTATGTTACGACTTGAATACTTCTTTTCCGTTGCCAGGTACTTTATTTACTTATTTCTTTTTTTTTTTTCATTTACATTAATGGACTAGACAGGTCTAACAAAGAATAACTATAAGGGATGACGCCCCTCGGTAAGAACACCTGCGGAGTGACGGAAAAGATAATGAGTGACCACGACGGGGTTCCTACACATATATTGAACTCATTTTCCTTTTTTTTTTTCAATTTCCAGACTTAATAGTAAAAATCAAATCATACAAAAATTTAACTCTTTTTCCCCCACCCTTAAGAATAACCACCCTTCTCCCCACAGAACAACTATAATGAAATGAATTTAGAAATGCCCGTGTAAACGAATACAAACGTAACGTGGTTAATTTCAAAGAAGATAGTGTTCTGGTTTCAGATGATGTGATAAATGGAAGTACTTTTTAGGGCATACCTATGACATGTTCCACACTATGTACAAGGATGTACAGATGATTCAGAGGAGCAATATATATATATATAGATGAATAAAGGCCATAAAAAAATCTTGACAAGCAAACTTTTCAGAAGCTAGAGAAACAAATTAATGGACTTGCTCACAAACGACATAATCAAGGCTGCGTAGAAGATGAAGTGGAGATGGGCCGGTCACATAACTTGACGACAAATGTTCTACATTGGATTCCCAGATAAAACAAACGACTTAGAAGACGTCCAAAAGTAAGATGGCTAGGATTTTCAGGAGCTACATAGATGAGGATAGCATAGGTATTCAACCTCACCACTTGAGCGTGGGGTGAGTGAGGTTTAGGACAAAGTTGCAACGTGAGGGTGGGGGTCCGCCCTCATGATTGCTACGCTCGTTAACCACAATACTGCTACAAGTTGTTCCAAACAAAAAAAGTAACTGCAAATAATATTATTTGTGTTGTGTTTAAAGTACAATACACATTCCTAAAAGAACTATAGCCTTAGCCATACGCGTTCAATATTATGAGGTCGAACCTCAACCTCACATGCTCTCACCGTCACCGCTTGAGGGTGAGGATGAATGAGGTTTGACGAAAAAGAAAAGTGTGAGTTTCATCCAGCAGTGGATAGAAAACAGCTGAATATGATGATGAAGCCACGCGACGGACAATCACCATTTGTAGCATAAAACGCGCTTCTAAAACTTATTCCAATACAATCATATTCAGAAAGGCCTGTCTCTCAGTTTCGATTGTTGCAATCAAAATCACCGCCGCTCTGTCACTAGTTGTGATATCGATTCTCGAAAACATCACCGGAACGCCCAATGTAGTTGAGCCATTGTAGGGCGTACCACACGCTTTCAGATACAGATTACAGGCAAGACAACATCCAAGGTCAGCAATGAAGACAAAGAGTTACTGACCACGATGTTCCGGGCCAGCTTTCTTATGATGTAAATTAGACAACGCCACAGTCACAGGATAGTGCGCATGCGTTCCCTTCAGAGGGGACTGACCCCTAGCTTAGTGAAGTCGTGATTGGAGCACAAGGAAAATACCGCAGGCTTCAATATTCTTTGCAACAATATACAAGCGAGCGTTGGTAATGAACTCTGGTATGCTTTCGGCAATGTTTGTAATCTATTGGGATCGAATGCAAGAGAAGGTATCACAATATTTACACTAGCAAAGTACACAGTGTAACACACTGAACCGTTGCTGGACAAAACAGTGAAGCCACCAAACACTGCTATGGAACTAGAATTCTTCAGTGGTGGTTCCTTGTAATGCAAGGAGGTACATTGGTAATCAAAAATAAAATCTTGAGAGAAAACTTCCAAAAGGAAGTAAATCTTTTTGAAAGAAATTCTTCGTTGTGCGTCCAGCCGTGTCGGTGTCAAAAGGTTACTCGAACTCCATGAAGCTTTTAATTTTATGAGCTTTACGGTATCGGCGTCCATTGTAGAAGGCTGTCTCATTTTCTAGAGATGACAGATGAGTAGCTATTTTCTCCATCCCTTTACCCGGAAGTTCTCACCAAGGGACTTCTTTCCAAAGACTTGGGCTCTAACTGCCACTAAAACTCCAGTAAGGTATATTAAATAAAAACAAATTACTTGTTTACTCTACGAAATATGGATTTAAGAACAGAAGTTCGTGAAACTACTACGCACAATAATCTATAGCATGGATTCTCAACCTGTCCTGTAGAAACATCGTGAATTGCTAAGTGTGCCGCGAAACTTCTTAGACTGATTTTGCTGGCTAAAGAAATGCAAATAATTTCACTCACTCAATATTTATTTTGAAAAAAAAAAAAAACGACGACGACAGCGCACGCAAGACCGAGTCGCTAGTATACGTGTCAGATCACACGATGGGATCAAGAGAAAGAAGTTGAGAATCACTGATCTTTAGTGCACCAACATAAACTTATCTAATTTTCTGGTCCCAAATGTGTTGAAATCTTTAAACAGTTGTGAAGCTTTTCCAAAACGTCACGTCATCTTCGTAAGCGGGATGTTTTCCAAAAGCCTCGCAAATATTTAGAAGATTTGAATAAATTTGGTGGGGGCACCTCCACAGTCTAGTGGTTAGAGCGTTGGATGTCCGCGTGGCCCCGGGTTCAATTCCCGGATATAGCATAGGGATGGTATCGAGACGATACGAGACTGAGTCTCGTTGTCGTCTCAATTTTTTTTTAAGGATATTCTTGTCTTGGTCTCATCTCGATCTGAAAATTCCAATCTTGGTCTCGGTCTCGATTGTAAACCTCAGTCTTGTCTCGGTCTCAAAAGTCTCCAAAGACGATAACTTTAAAAAGTTGCCGTCCCTTGAATTATTTGAGCTGGTATGCAGGCTTTCCGATCTCAGTACAAGAACAAGAATATTAATGTGACATTAACATACTATGTTACATATAGTTTGGGGTACGACTTTAAGTAATATAAGTACGACTTTAAAGTAATATAAAGCTCTAGTTAGGATATATAGAATACCAATAAGTGAGGCACATAAAAATATTTATATTATGGAAACGGATCCATGTTGGTAAGGATGTTATACATGGATCCATGTTATAACATGGAAATTGGTATACGTTACATTTAAGTTTTGCTATTTCTAAATTATATTTAAAGTGACTGAATAACTAACTAACTGTTAGGTTAAAAATGAAAAATTTACATTTTAGTCGATTTTTTTTACGAAGTACACTGTTAAAAAATTTCCGAAACATTCCTGAGAAAACTAGACAGCCATGATAGCTACCTGGGAATTTTCAGTAATTTGGCTAATAAAAAGGCATCCGTCATACAGTTCTCAGGAATGTTGAGAGCGAAAAAAAAAAAATAATAAGCCTAAAGGAGATTTGAACACGGATTCTTTAGTGAAAAATCTAGCGTCGTACTGAATGCTCTAAATTTCCAGTTAAAAGAAAACGGCATAGTGTTAGAATTATGTTGGCTGAATCCCGACGATATAAACCAAGCTGATGCCACATTTTAATCATTTATGTAATTGTTATTTGGGGTTCGGAATTCCTATTCACTCAAAATATTTGCAACTTCTACCAAAATAAGAACTGACAAAATGGCGGCAGCAAACTCTCGATCAACATTACATGCACAGCTACGATAAGAAACAGTTTTGTCATTCTGCGCAGGTGCAGAACTGAAAATGAATAATATCCCGATAATCATGCGAAAAGTCTATGAGTTTTCCTCCATTACAGTAAAACAATATAAAAACTAAAAATTCTGCGAAACTTCCCTGATAATTCCTAGCAACGTTAACAAAGTTTTTGATAGTGCACAGTACCGCGTGACAAAAATTTTACTTATTTTGAACTTTTGTAAAGGAAATAATCAAATACAAAGAAATTGAAAATAACATTTACCGAATTCCGTAGCCACACGAATCAATTAGTTTACAATACTGCTCTTGATTGATTAAAAGAACCAATTCAATTATGGATTAAAGCTGCACGTCCATAGATTAAAGCAAAAAGAAACGAGTGGTGTTACTTTCAAATAGCGTATTTCGAATCTTATAAACTGAAATAAGCACACTGGTATTTGAAATAAGCCGTGTTAGCAGATCAAAATATCATTCCAACAATCCTAGCAAAGCATAGATTAATAGATGAAGAAATTTACTTTACTGTGCCTAAGGTATTACTATGTACAATCTTATATCCCTTCTACGTCTGTCTGTCGACAACTTTCAAATCAGGAAGTACCAGAGCTACGAAGGTAGTTGAGGTGTCCCGCGACTGAGCTCCGACTTACTTATTTCCATATACAGTAGACGCTCTTTTATCTGGCTTTCTATAAAGCGGCATGCTCTATTATCCGGCATCGGTCGATCCACTCGCGTTCGGCTTTTTCCGTTTGTGCTCGGGCGCTCACTAATCTTGTCCGCAACGTCGCGCCACTGCGCTGGTCTGTAACCGCCATTTTTTGTCATCTGCTGTTCATCTGTGTCGCACGAAATTATACAGTGACGTTTACGATAATTGTAAACGTGTTTCCGTTCGCTTAGTGTTTGTCGTGATTGTCAGTGTTCACTTAAGTTTAGCGTTTCCTGCTTTGTAGCCGTTAAGACTATAGACGTTTGATTATCCGTCAAAATTTGTTATCCGGCATGGCCGCGATCCCGACCGTGCAGTATAAAAGAGCGTCTACTGTATATTGTCTCCATCTTTTATAACGTACCGGTTTGTATTGCAAAAATCTTTCCATTTTTGAAAATATAATAAATAAATGGTGTAAGAAAAGGACCATATTAGAATTTAAGACAGTTTGACGTATGCTTTACAGTCTTTACGGGATCAGTCTAGCAGAGGCTGATATAAGTGGGAGAGTGTCAACAGAAGTAGAAGACCGATAAGGGAGAAAGCATGGGGATGAAAATTCGCAGAGGCAAATACATGTCTGTATTTATCCGTCCCCGAATCACTTTTATATTATTACTGAAAGAGAACAGAAAATAGTTTGCCATTGATAACTGACTACTTATATGACTTATAGTCATATGTTTAAACTACAATATAACAAGTTAAATAAAATTTATCAGAATGAAGCTAATTGTCACAAGACATCTTCTAGTATGGAACAACACCAACAAAAGCATTAAATTAATATTTTCGGTTATCATGAAAATAAAGCTTATAGTCTCGTCTCGAGGAATGAATCTCGCTCGGTCTCGTCTCGATTCCTGGACGTTAGTCTCGGCCTCGAATTTGAGACGACACAAAGACTAGTCTCGGTACCAGTGGAGCACTTCACTTTTCGGCGTCCACCCAGCGTCGTGAGGCAAACTAGGGAGTCACATGAATAAAGACGTAACGACCACTTGGTCTAGAAAGCCCCTGCTACGCCTGCTCGTGGTCAAGGTGCGCGCTGTGCAGACCCAACGGCCGTTACTTAGGTGGACGCAGTTCCACCAACCGCGGACAGATGGCGTTGGGGAAGGCTCAGGACCTTTCGGTCTGTAACGCCAGTGGTTATTATTACAATAAATTTAAGTATTTTTTTTAATCCAACCTGAGTTTGTAAAGCCCTTAGGTAACTTTGGCTCAGGCCGGATGGATGATGATGGGTTGAATTGGTGGAATGAAGAAAGTTGGAGACAACTGGAGAACTCCGAGAAAAGGGCTTTGTCCACCATGAAGCGCCCATGCCATGGGCAAGGATTGAACCAACGACTTCTAGCACCATAGGTGGACACTCTATCACTGAGCCACCGCGGCACCACAAAATTAGACAAGTTCACGATTGTACAACTGACCCTCCATAGATCAAACCGTTTCTGTTGATAGTGTAACAGTTCTACATTACGAAATTTGTTTATTTTTTACAAATTTAATATCATGTGGAGTTATGGCTGACTATTCTGTGCCAATATTTCCAAAATCATTTACAGCAAACATTTCGAATAAGCTCATTGTTATTACGCACCGAGGGCATGTAGCAGCCGTGTTTTCTGTTGAAGTTAATCCGCTAAGCCTTTCGCTTAGGAACCTCGAAAAGCGTCTTCAGATGTCTTCAACGACAAAACTTTTGTTTTAATATGTAATTAATATGTAATGTTAACAAACTGTGTTCTTCATTGTTACATGCATGTGAACGTGTAAAAATGTACTGCAAACATTATTAAAACTTGTACGAGTACTGTGGGAAAATTTACTAAACAGCTGAATACATATTTTCCGTGTTTGGGAGGAGGCAAAAACTACATGTACATGTTATTTTATTTATCGTCTTGCATTTTTTACATGCATGAAAAACACGATTTGTTAACATACATTTACACCTGTGGTTCTCAACCTATTTCACTCGGGTCCATCATATGGCCTGAAACGAACGGCTCTCGGTCTTGCGCGCACGTAGCTTCTTCTTCTTTATTTTAAATTTATTTTATATTTCTTTCAAAATAAATATTGAGTGGAATTATTTGAATTACTTTAGCTAGCAAAATCAGTTTTAGAAATTTCGCTGCACACCTAATAAATCTCGTCTTCTCAACAGGTGTCCCGTTCACATCTATTAAGAACCACTGATTTACATATTAAAACAAAGCAAAAACAAAAAAGGGTCGCCGACGCCTGAAGAAGCTTCTAAGTTCCAAAGTGAAAACCTTACCAGATTTACATTTAACGAAAAAGAGGGCTCTCCTACCTAAGTTACCGTATTTACTATAATATAAGCACTCTTCGAGTATAAGAGCCCCTTAAAAAAAATTGAGTCGGTTTTGAGAATAAATCTATTATGCGAATATAACCACCTCGTACATGATCATTACAGAAAATTTACCCATTGCCCGTGATTGCCTGCAAACCAGTGACTTGATAGAAGTATCTATACAGATAGGGTTAGTATCGCTATCAATTCTGTATATTTCAGTGTTGGGTGAGGTTTGGAGCCCGAGCCTTCAAGTCTATTCCTAGCATTTGTCCGAAAAGTTATGCGATTATAAGCGCCCCTCACGAATTTTAGCCCTAATGTTTTTAAAAAGAGCGCTTATATTCGAGTAAACATGGCAATTAAAAACGTGAGTTTAAATATTATACAGTGTGTTTTACAACTACAGCAACCAACTTCGGGAGGCGATTCCTCATATCAAAACAAGAAGAAAGTTCTTTTGAAGCAATTTTCGAGCATCCCTATTACCGATCCAAGATTTTGTCTATACTGTTGCATCTTATAGGCAACAGCTGCAGTTTTACTTACCGTACTTCCCCCTGACGCAAACGAAATTCCTTTACTGTTATTTCTCTTTAATGATCCTCCTATAGGTTTCATACTTAACATTGGTACGAAAGTTCATTCTCTAATTAGCGATGGTTTCATTTAAAAAGCTAGACGGGGGAAGAGGTAGGAAAACTAACAGTGACTGGAGTGTTGCCGCTTGGCTATTGCAACCCGAAGTAGCTCGACTTCAGCGAGCCAAGGTTCGTTCGTTTTTGTTTTTTTTAGCGGTCAAACCGGCATCGCTGTTGCCATAAGAGCAATAGTATACTCTTAAGTCTGGACGGATAATAGTTAAGGCGGCACTGTTACAAATGACTTCATATCTCGATAAAATAATCACATAAGTGGTACTGGCTTAGCAAATCATACTCGAAGTAGTATCAAATACATCCATATGAGCAATGTTTATGATTGATAAATGCAGGTTAAAGGGGAGTTTTATGCTTGCCCTGTTATTATAAATCGCATTTATTTCTTGACAATAAAGTCCTTATGTTGCGACACCTGCTTATGCGGCACTCCCTCATTTAACAAACAAAAGTAAGGGCGCTATTACACTACGAAGCCTGCTGATCAGGTTCCTCGACTATGTTTTCTCACTAGCCGTCGAGGAAATTTAGTCTCTCCAAATGTTGTCAAGCTTGCTGGACGAGCCTGCCCTTGAACAAGCCTGACGGATTTTTTGATATTACACTGTCAGTGTAAAGGCGCTACTATACTGTCGAGCTTGCTCGTCGAGGAAGCTGATCAACACGCTCGACAGTGTCAAAGGACCTTAAGCAATACTTGAAATCAATAGAAAACGGATAAAAACAACAAGAATCGATGTAAAACAAACAGAAAAAAAAAGACAATCGATCGATATTAATAAATCGAGGGTTAACAATTGATACGTCGTATCTACAATTTTTGTCACCTCAAGTTTGTTTTTGTCTTTATTGAAAGGAGAAAAAATTGGCGGTTTTTCGAGTTGAAAAAAATTTTTTTAACGAAATTTCAACTGGAAAGTCCGCCAATTTTTCTCCTTTCAATAATAGACACCAACCTACCGAGCCGCCGTAGTTCAGTGGTACAGCGTTGGCGTAGCAATCGAGAGGTCGTGGGTTCGACCCCAGCAACCGACTATCGTGACTGAGGTTTCTCCTGTCACATCAGGCAAATGCCGGGATGGTACATTCAACGTTGACCCTGACCGACACCTTCCCCCTCCCCTATGCCGGCCTAAAAACCATAAAAAAAATAAAATTCAAATTGAACAATAACAAACTCAAGTGACAAAAATTGTCGATACAAGATATCAATGGTTAACCCTCGAAATATTATTTAAATAACTTGAAATATTTATGTAACATCTAAGAAACGAAATCTGATATGTTTGACATTTACGCTTCATATCCTTCTTTCAAAAACAGATTATTATATGAGATATTCTGAATACGTGATACTGTACTCCTCCTCCTTCTTTTCCTCTTTCTCTCTCTCTCTCTCTCTCTCCTTCTTTAACTTTTTGCACAGACTTAAAAGAAAGTAACGGTAGAAGAAAACACCACTGTCTTCAAAACGAACTCTCATGGTTCATTCGCCCAATGCTTACTCAGAAGACGACCTACGTGTTACCCCTCTTTAAAAAAAACGAGACTTACTTCAAAGAACATGGGTAAATCTGCTATGTCATTTCCTAATAGCAACACAAGGAAACGACATGACAACGGCAGGAATCAATCTTGTTTCAGTACACAGTTTGAACATACAGATACATTCTCTTAAAAATAATAATACAAAAAAAAAAGCAGTTAACGTTTCTTACATGCACCAAAAAAAAAAACTGAATTCCTCGAAGCAAACTGCAGATTAACTTCTTTGTCTTGAAATGGAAATGGAGCGAAATAAAACCATGTTTATTTAAGAAACATAATA
>JAGDQP010044949.1:0-15738 GCA_022664845.1 Lepisma saccharinum
AGTAATATATTAGTAACTGGCTCAGCATAGACGTAGGTGAAATAACTGGGGATCAGCAGTGTGGATTTAGATAAAATTAATATCTAAAAATTTTCGCCTTGAGACAAATTCTAGAAGAATCGGAATCGAATGGGATGAATCACCAGCTGAGGCGATAAATTTGAGCGTTCCGTTTGCCATATATTTTAAATTTAAACTCGGTTATTTCATTTAAAAAATGCAAACTGTTTATTTCTTGTTAGTGACCTTTCACACAGAGAAAAAATGTTAGTTTATAGTTGACAAAAAGTTGTAATAGGTTCTAAACAAAGTTTTATTTTTTTCAAATAAAACTTTCTTTAAAAGAATTTGATTGGAACCAGTGAAGCAAAAATTACGACGGCAGCGAGCAAGACTCGACTGCAGGTCGGTCTGTTGGTCGCTTAATGCCTTAACTTAACTATCAGACCACAACGATTGTTAGCTGAGGTTAAACTGAGTTCTTCTCATAAGATTTGTTGCAAAATCGTATATTTTTATGTTACTCATTCGTTTGTGGGAACCACCTTTTTTTAAAAAGAAAAAAAAAATAAGCAAGATTCTCTCTACAACAAATAAATTCAGAATGATTAAATGATGTTCTAAATTCTGTAATTGACAAGAAAGAATATTCCATTTTGTACTGTTAATTTAACTTATAACGTTGAAGCTTCGCTTTTTATATACAAGGAAACAGTGCTGTTGCGAAATGTGTAGCGATATCGGTAACTGTGTCAGACTACAAAATATAAAATAATTATTGGAGTACAAATAAAGACCATGTCTACTTCTTTCAAAATAATACAAGTGTGACTCCTACATGCGGGTTAGAGAAATTTGCCTGTGATCTGTAATGACCTCTGTGAGAACGAAAAACTAATCTCTGTATATAAAGGACTTGGTGATTCCAAACTCCCGCAAATCTGTGGTGTAATAAAAGCGCGGAGGAAACCGACTCTCTCGTTGTATCAGAGCCAAAGAAATTAAATTAATTTGTGGTTCTTGTCAGCAATTCAATATAAATCACTCTCTTGTAATACAAAATTTGGAAGCCTTCCAGCAAGCACCTTCATTCATTTCAATTCTAGTTTAAGAAGAAGAAAATGTTGTTGTTCTTTTCCCCCTCAGTCTTAATTTTTGCTCTCTCTTTGTGATATTTCCCGTTTCATCTTAATTCAATTAGATGGATTACTTTTTTAATGAATGACTTCGTTCAAGTAAAAACTATCAATTAAACTCCTGTAAAAACAGAAGAGTATTTTTCTGAGTCTTCAATACTTTTGAGGCCCATTTTTGTTGTTTCCTTCGATTTTCTAAAAAAACACTTATCACTTTATCGAAAAAGTTGAAAAGTAAGAAAGAATTCTATTATTTCTTGTATTTTGAATGAGAGAACAATTAGTTATTACTATTTTGTGAATAGTAAGACGTTTAATAATATTGTAGTTAATTACTATTTTATTAAACTAGTTAATTACTCTTCATACAATAGTAATAACTAATTTTTCTTTGATTCCAAACAAAACAAATAATAGTAAAATTCTTTCGTACTTTCCACTTTTTGATATAGGGATTAGTTTTTAGAAAAACATTGTAGAAGTAGTAGTAGTAGTAGTAGTGGCACCAGCACAGCAGTAATAGTACTAGCAATAGTAGTAGTGCTACTACTAGTAGCAGTAGCGACAGTAGTAGTAGCAGTAGTGCCAGTAGTAGTAGCTGTAGTAGCAGTAACGGCAGTAGTAGTGGTAATAGTAGTACCAGAAGTAGTAATACTATTACTAGTAGCAATAGAAGCAGTAATAGCAACAGTAGTAGTAGTAGAAGAAGAAGGAATAGAAGAAGAAGAGAACAGAGAATCCGTACAGCGAAATATCCTCTATCTTTTTACGCTTTGGGTTTCAAAGTCAAAAACCGCAGAGAAAGTAGATTTTGTGAAAGCGTTGACTTTAACGTTGATTATTTGTGACAAGGAGAATTGCCAAGACTGAAGGATGAGAATTTTAGAGTGACATTTCACGTTTAACTTAACATTTCTCTGATGTTGCAGTCTTTTAAGTTCTACTCCCTCGGGGCGTCCCTTAGAAATCTCTGTCAAGAAAACTTAAAACTGTGAGCGAAAATTTCCAATTATTGAGCTCCCACGAGTATTTCCTCCATTATGGAAGAGTAAGTCGAAACATGAGATACTATTTCTTGGAAACACAGGATAAATGATCAAACTTAAGATCAGAGAAGCTTTGAATTGCTTATTGCTTTTGGATTTTCGAAGATATTTACTTTCTCATTCTTTATGTTTTCTCGTGATTCTGCAGATGCAAGAGTGATGGTGTCCAACTCTACGAAATGTACGGTAGCCGAACCCGCGGCACTTGCGGCACGGAAATATATGCGGCATTGCGACATTTGCGCTACCGTTCCCAATTCGTCCTTACAAGCAAACATACTGATGGGGCACAAAAAAGAGTTATAATTTATTCTTCCATCACGGTTAGAATGTCAAAATATGCGCACATGCAAATTTTGCCAACGCGAGCGCAATTTCTTTGGGAGATATCGCTGATTTAATAGTCAGATTCTTGTTTCTGGAGAGTGAAGAAAAAGTGTGGAAATACCCGTATATTTCTAAAATGTTGCTGAAAGAAATGGAAAACAAATGCACAGCAATAGCTACTGGGTGGAAGGTGCTGGTTAAAATGCATATTCTTCACGGCCGCCATCTTGAAGTCAGCCATATTGAATCTCGATTGGTTTTCTTAAATTGGAAGAGGTCATGTAATATGTCGTTTTGAGCTAGAAATTTAAGGGAAACACGTTCCTGAGGTCAGTCTTGCCGTAAATGTATTATTGTGAGAGATAGTGGTGTGTGGCATTAGTACTATAGCCTACAGATGCAGTAGCCTGAAAACACCATTTTGTTTTAAAATAATGAAGAAAATGTAAACTAAATGGATGCAAATGCATATCGATATGGCAATATAATCAGGAACAATTTGTATGCATTTAGGTGTCAATTCCTTCATTATTTCAAAACAAAATGGCAATTGCATCATTAGTCCTTACTAATTCCACACACCACTATCTCTCACAATAATACATTTACGGCAAAACTGACCTCAGGAACGTATTTCCCGTAAATTTCTAGACCAAAATGATATATTACATGACCCCTTCCAATTTAAGAAAACCAATCGAGATTAAATAAGGCGGACTTCAAGATGGCGGCCGTTGAAGAATATACCCTTCAACAATAGCACTTTTCACCCAATACCCATTACTATGGATTTGATTTCCATTTCTTTCAGTATTTTACAAATACATTTCTTTCAGCATTTCCACACTTTGTTTTCACTCCTCAGAAACAAGAATCTGAATATTATATCATCGATATCTCCCAAAGAAATTGCGCTCGAGTTGCCAAAATTTGCATGCGCAAATATTTTGACATACTAACCGTGATGGAAGAATAAATTAGAACTCTTTTCTGTTCCATCAGTATGTTTGCTTGTTAGATGTAAATCTGAAAGAGGATATTTGCGGTCGTTCAGTTGGAGGGGTGAAAGAACACACTCCCATCACACAGCGACAACGTATGCGAAAAGCGTGCAGATATCTAATGCATCATATTTGACATTAACATTACATTAAAGTTAACAAAATAACAAACATATTCTGATTATGATAGTTGTGGATACAGTGTTGAACCCAGGGAGTGGGGAGATTCTGCCCCGAAGTTTCAAAAGTCTTTCCCGGGAGTTTTGGTTTATTTTCATCTTGTATTCTACAGTTTTTACTCACATCACTTGAAAGAAAGTAAAGATTTCCCATGTTTTTAGGACTGCTTCCCACATAAGGTTATTTCCAAAGCGCCGGATTTAAATTTAAGAAAAAAAATCAAGAAGAATTCCCACAAACAATGCATTTAGTAATTTTCAGCTAAATAATTTCAAATGCAGTTTTTCTTATAGTAATTTATAATATAATGATAATCGTATTTGAAATTGTTATCTAAAAATTTAATTGAATTTCCGTAGCTTAGTTTCACATGCAGATAAAATGCTTTGAAAATAAACTCTTCATGTAAAGTATATTCTTCGCACGAATTAAATGATTCATCCAATTTGTAGTTTTCTTTCATATTTAGTCCCCACGTGTTTTTCCTTCCGATTACTTCCCCTTGCAACGGCCCCTTTGCTTCCTACCTATTAAGTGAAGGCAAAGACAAGTCGTTACTTTCAATTAAGCGCCTTCTCTCAGGAGCACTTGAACATATGTTCCTTCTATTCATATCGCATATTTCATTGAATATTCTCCGTAATATACTTCTTATACTTGATGAGGCAGTCATTATTACCTTCCACTGATGTTTGTGCACCCGCCAACACATTAGACACCTGTATGCTCTTCTCAGGCGCAAGTGGGAGGTATTCTCTCACCCCTCCAACTGAACGACCGCCAATGTCCTCTCTTAGATTTACATCTAAGGACAGTCCCGCAAATGTTGCAGTAAAACGGGCTTTGTCGTTGTACCGCAAACGTCCTGATTCGCGGGAGCCCGATGCTATTTTGATTAAGGGGATATATAGATCAGAATTTTATTTGGTAAACTTTATTTTATATGCGCGAGTCTAGTAACTTTTGAGTTCGGCCAGTCACGATTCGCCCATTTACAGCCAGTTAAAATCCACACTCATGCCCCTGCCGGGACTCGAACCCGGGACCTTCGAGCATAGAGATCACAAGAAGAAAGACAAGTGAATACCATTATCCTTTGCAAAATTGGCCCCGAATAATCACTCTTATCAACTGGGGTGAAGATTAGGGCCAGGCACGTATCCAGAAGTTGGTTTTGGGAGGGGTTCACGGGTTTCAGGGAGGATCAAAGGTGTGTCTGGGCATGAAATGTATATGAAATATCTATAATTACTCCTAAAGGTATACTAATTTTCCATAAAACTATGAATTTGGAGGCTCCAGACCCCCGGACCCACCCCCTAAATACGTCCCTGATTAGGGCGAATCTTGGAAATTAAGATATGATATTCTCTCGTTTTCTTACTTCTGACCTTTATAGCTTCTTGAACAAAATAGCCTTGGGCTAAGATAATACTTATTTAACTTCTGTTTCTTTGTCTCTCTAAGCAAGATATCCATCGAACCAGTGATCATTGACCAAGAAGAATATGCAAATTACGAAACACCTACGGATATAGCTTTCAAATTTTGTTGAAATATAGATGTTCATCTTTTTTTTCATTCGAAGGTCATACAGCGTTATTACATACAGCTTATCTTTTCTGTAGTTTACGCTTTGTATGTGGCAAAAGAAAGTAGTGAGTAGATGTACACGCTTTAATTTACCAACCATATTTACTTTTAATTAGAATTAAAAATAAAATACGAATAAGGGAAGGCAGTTCGGATCCCTGTTATCTTGAAAAATCAATTTTTCTCACCCGCTTTCAACGTTGATTCACACCAAAGAACTTAGCATCTAAAACGAAAACTGGTTTCAATATTTCAAAAACTTAAAAAAACAAAAACAAAAATAACTTGTTTCACTAAAATGTTCAATATCGCTCTAAGCTATTTGATGCAAAAATATGAGATTCAAGAATTCGCCGTGTGACTTAATCCCTGGACAAGCTAAACAGTTGTTTGTTATCTTAGACGTAGCTTTGTAAGATGAAGCTAATGCAAGGAAAACAATAACAGAATATATTATATACGGTAGAAGTAAGTAACGCGATGTCATGTCGTGTGCTTTACCGATGTAGACCGCTTTGCGAAAGCAGCCACAGATTTCTATTATAAAAACGTAGTTGAACACATTAAATAGAATCCAATATAGTTATTTATTTATTTACACAAAGTTTCAGATACATCACTACTGCCCTTTTACAGTAAAAATATTAAAAACGCATCGTTAGTCAACAAGCATAATATCAATATTATTTTTAACGAGCGGCAGTGGATCAGTGGTAGAACGTTGTCTTACCATTCGAGAGGTCGTGGGCTCAATTCCAGCGGTCGACCATGCTGACTCAGCTTTATCCAGGGGTTTTCCTCAGTCGCCCCCAGGCAAATGCCGGGATGATAAACACTGGTCGACACTTTCTCACATCCTTGCATATCCCCTGTCCCGGTCTGAGCCTTAAATGCCTGAGGGCCATAAATGAAATTCAAATTTAAAATCAACATTATTTGCAATCACAGCTATTTACATATTTTTTCTTACATTCTTTCCAAAAGTTGGTTCAGTACGTGTTAGTTATTCTGCTAGTATGTGGTACTTATATACCGAAAACCAGGAAATAGCACCAGTATTTGACTCCAGAAAATGTTGAAAACAAAAACAGTATTGCTTGTATGGAATCAGCCTACAAAATTTAACAAGGGCACAATGTGAAAATGCTTCCTTGTGAGTTTATAAGTGACATTTTCTCATTGTTTCATTGTCTTCGCAATAATACTTGGTCAGTAACACTGAATTAAATTGAATATACTTATGCACTTAGGCATCCTTGACTCAGGATAACCAAGCGAACGTAGCCAGTTGGTAGAGCCTTGTCTTCGCATTCGAGAGGTCACACAAGGGAAATACCGTAATGGTACCTTTACTAAGCCCATGGTCAACTTATTTCTAATTTCTTTCCTCTACCCTAACCCGGCCTGAACCTTAGATGCCTAAAGGCCATGAATAATTAAAGTCATGAGAACCAAAACAGAACAAGTCCACTTTTTTACACTATATGAGATACATCACTGAAATCCTTGCTGGAAGGCTAGAGAAAAAAAAACCTAGAAAACTTGAAGAGACAATTTTGTACTTGACTTAAATTAAATAATACTTCACTCTTCTGTTATTTAGTTTTGTAACCACACAAAAAATATGGACTTTCTTTTTTCATGTTTTTTGTTAATGGACTTATGCTGTTGTACTTCTCAAGGCTTACATTTCAATTGCAATTAGCACAAGCCAACAGAAACATTGATTGTTTGTCTAGACATAAAGGCGTGGCGGAGGTTTTTCCTGTAATTCGCATTTTCCTCATAATTTTTTTATTTTGAGATTGAAAAAAATTCAATCGTTCTTGAGACTGAAAAAATCACTACTACTATGAGAAGTACTACGTCTCACCTAAAAAACGGAAGATTTTGGCAAGGTATCCAATACACAGGCTAAACGGCTTGAGATAGAAAAACGAAATTTGGTATCACGGTACATCATCACTAGTAGGTTACAAAAATATTACAAAATGTCTTAAAGACGCCATCTTGGATGCAAAATGGCGGATACCAAAAATTCATTTTGAACACCGTTTGAGCTACAGATACGAAATTTGACATAAAGGTGTATTATCAAGAGTAGTTTAAAAAAAGATTACATTTTGAAAAGTCGACATCTTGGATTCAAAATGGCCGCCCTAAAAACATTTTCCACACCGTTCGAGCTAGAGAAATGAAACTTGGTATGAAGGTGTATTAGCAAGAGTAGCTTAGGAAAATATTACAACATTTTGGAAAAGTCACCATCTTGGATTCAAAATGGCCGCCCAAAAAGACATTTTCCTCATCGTTCGAGCTAAGAAAATAAAATTTGATATGAAGATGTACCATCTCGAGTAGATCACTAAAATATTACAAAATGTCTCCAGAGACGCCATCTTGGGTCTAAAATGGCTTCCCAAAAAACAATTTTTCAAACCACTAAAGCTAAATTCACTTTCAGTCGAAACGAACGTCTTTTCCCGGTGACGGGCTAATTATCTTGTTTTACATTGAGCGCTTGTGTATTTAAGATCAAGCCAGATGCAGTGTTGTCAGAGGGAGGGAAATTTTCCTAAAAATGGGAAAATGTAGGCGACATGAAGGGTAAAAGGAAAAATAGACAAGATATAGGGCAATTGTGTTGAATCTTTTTATTTTAAATTTTAGTAATTTTGAAAATAAATTTAAAATACAGGTAAGCAGGAGGCGGGAAATGTTTACAAAAATCGGGAAATTTTTCAGTATTTTCAGGGAAATATTGCGACGGGACCACTGGCCACTGTGTGTGTGTGCGTGCGTGCGTGTGTGTGTGTGTGTGTGCGTGCGTGCGTGCGTGTGTGTGTGTGTGTGAGAGAGAGAGAGAGAGAGAGAGAGATTGGTGAGTATTGTCAAGGATTACTTCTTAAGGTTAGATCCCTCCGCACCCCGAACAACAAAAGGAGAACGTTTTGTTTCATGCTGTGCTGCGGCAGAATAATTTACGCAGGAAATTACTATGCAGAACTTCCAGGAAGTCATCAAGGAGAGGGCTTGACTGACCTTACCAGAAAATAAAACACTCTTTGCTTGCTCTGAACTTTTGAAATAGCTTTCGTTACAGTGGACTTTGTTGGAAAATGCTTCCATTTAGTTTCTAACTCTTTACTTAAAAACAAAAGAAAACCATAAAATGTTTTCAAAACCCTTTGTAAACATTGCTGAGTTCTACCACTTCATTTAGTTCTTTTCGTTGTTTTTTTTTTTTTTTCAATTTTCTAGAAAACAGTTATTTCACTTTCGCTCAAATTTCACGTAGGCGAATTCCTGGAATGAAAATTCATCTACAGATGGCTTTTTCTTGCTCGTACACTGTAACGAGTTTGATTTGTTTGTATGTTCCTTCTTGATGACTGTTGACTTTCCAGTATCAATCAAACTGTCACTGTTTGAAGAGCTAATGACAACACCTTATGGTCTTATCTTCATCCGTCCAACTCAAACCCTTTTTGTTAGAAAAAAAAAACACACCACATTTTGCCACTTACGTTAGAATTCACATCGCGATAGACTATATCGCTGACTCCTGAATTCGAAAACCTAATTGCAGGCCGGGTGGCCGAGCGGTCTGCGGCGGTAGGCTATCGGCTCGAAGGTCCCAGGTTCGGGTCCCGGAAGGGGCATGGGTGTGGATTTTAACAGGTAAAGGCGAATCGTGACGGATCGTCAACTAGTCTTTCTTGCGGTGCGCTCAGGACACGCCAGATACTTGCTTGTGCGCTCGGTCCACGATTTTGACTTGTGACTTCAGGACACGGAGTCCTGGGTTTTCCATCCCATCGGTAAGCTATCGTGACAGAGGTTTCCTCTCAGTCCCACCAGGCAAATACCGAAATGGTACCTTCGAAACTAAACCCTAGCCAACATACTCTAACATCCTCTTCCCACTACTATCCCGAACTGAGGCATTGTTAACTAAAGACCATAAATGACATTCAAATTCAATCCGCACCAATATGTAGTGGTATCAAACAAAACCTAATACTGTTCGCAAATCTCGTTTAAGCAGAAAGAAATAAGTCCTCTTTGTTACTTTACATATAAGGAGAACACACTCTCATATGTCTTATTATTAGGATACGAACCCTGTTTAAACATATACGTCTTTTGCATTGTCAAGATCATATTTCAACACCGCTAATGCATTAAATTTTCATTCCTCATTCTATATTTTATACCTTCCAATCACGATTTGTATTATTTTGTACAGTTTCTATACATTTTTTTCAGACAAGTTAGCAAATTTTGTAATCTAGGAAATAAGTTAAAAGTTACCGGTATAGTAGGAAACAACTTTGGTCATCTCTGTGATTACCTATTGTATTAAACAGGTGAGTCACGTGGAACATAGTAAATACTACACCTTACTAGCAATGCATTGAATAAGTTTGCTAAAATTTTTATTTTTATTTATGGCCTTTAGGCATCTAAGGCTCAGACCGGAATAGGGTAGGGGAAAGGATGAAGCAAGGTGTCGGCCAGGGCCTAATTTGAAGGTAACATCCCAGCATTTGACTGGTGTGACTCAGGAAAACACTAAAACAACTCTCAGGATGGTCGAGTGCTGGGATTGAACCCACTACAACTAAGTTAAGGTGGCTCGGTAAGTTAGCTAAAAGAAAGAGCGAGCCGGAATTGAATTGAATTAAATTTATTTAAGGTCTTTAGGTCCCTATAACTCAGGCCAGGATAGGGTGGGGAAAAGGATGAGCAAAGGAATCGGCTAGGGTCTACGTTGAAGGTAACATTCCAGCAAACCAATGCTGACCTGGAGGGCTGCCCGGCCCATAAGTGGCGTTTGGTAGTCGGGCGAATTTCTGGGCCGCTGTCGGTTTCGTCGGGCCACTTTCCGGGCCACCGTCAGTCACCCGACTTGCTGGCATATGGGCATACCCCCGTCCAGCACCCTCCCGCAGACGTCGGCCCCACCCTCGCCGATCAAACACCGACGTCGCCTGGCTTGCTGCAAAGAGCGGACGTCGCAATGAAAAGCAAAGAGACTACCAACTCAGGTACGGTCGCTCATTGAGCCGAATGTGACTATGACGTCTTGACGGCTATGACGTACATCAAAGTAATTCTGAATATTCAGATCCTCAAAGAAAGTTCAAACTAGCATTTCAGAAAGGGTATGGATCTCGCGGTCACTTTCTATGTCCATGGTTACGTGTCAATTCCTACCGCGGTCCATTTAATAGCGTGTTTCAGAGTCCGCTTTACCAAATAAATTATGGGTACCATACTTAGAAGCTCACCAGCTTGTTTAAGACGTTTAATAACAATTCAATCAATCAGAAAGAGCATGATAAACTAACTTCCAACACTTACTGTAAACATATTACTAACAGTATTTCCACAGAAAAGTAAGAGACATTGAGAGAAAAATATGTACTGTCGTGCAAGTACAAAGGTATGAATCCGAAACTTTATTTTATGTCGCAGTAATTCATTTTTCATTTCCAATCAATGGCGAAGCGGAATATCTTTATTAAATAAGACTCATGCTTTTCTCTCCCTCGAGCAGTGGCTTTTGGTCTCGAAGTGTTGTCACCAACAAACAGTAAGGAAAGAAATTAGAATTCTCTTCACATCCTTCCTTCCTTCCTGGAAAACCAGACCAAACTCCTTAATTACTTTGTCATGAGGTAGGCCTCTTGTGAAGGTTGTTTAGGAACATAGCTGAGAGCAACCTTGCTAGAAATGTCAGGAACTATTCCTCTCAAAGTGACACTAAAGGATTTGGGTACAAAAAACTCAATTCTTTTCTCGTCTCATCCTTATTAAAATGGTTATGAGCTTGTTTGACACGTAATTTATCTCTCTCTCTCTCTTTGAAAATACAGTAATGCACGTGAGAATTAGATTTCAGGAACATCTTGCAGAGAAACGTCACAAAGGTGATTCATATCACCATTAATTAGCCCCTGTTTATTAATGAAGTGGCAAATACACTGAGTGGACAAACCTATTATACTCTACCAGTTAACAATATTACTCTACAGATGCTACTGTCAACCCATTCTGCAAAACAGTCCATAATTGTAATGCATTTGTAAATCTATTTTCTATATAATTGAATGAATAATTTGAGAGGTGCTTCATATAGTTAATTTTACTCACCAATGTGTTAAGTGCAGTTGACATCCCCCAAAAGTTTAATCAAAACATTTGCTGGTAAGTATAAGTCTGAGTGATGACACACACTGCTTTGCTCCAACTGCTTGTCATCCTATGATCGTATTATGACTATGCAGATGGTCCACAATGCCGTACCTCAATTGTAAAATGTAGATTTCGGACTTGTCAAGTGTTATAAGGGGAACGAATTAAATCTACCTCATGTGTCCCCATCCAAACTGTTACTTGTGAATTGTACATGGCTTTCTTATGTGTGCGCCAGAATTCAAGACAGCTCTCAGCAACAAATCACCAGAACCGAACCGAAAAAGTGCCGAAAAAAAAGTTTACGGTATGTTCCAGTTTTACCGCGTTTTAGTGCGTAATATATGAACTTCTCGTAAAATTAATTATAAACTAGACATTTCTAGTGCACAACGTGTGAACGTTTGGTGTACTGATACCCAATTTATGTATAAAAAGTTCACTTAATAGTAGCAAATGTACTAGAAGTGATCTGAAAACGTACTGCAGATAATGTGAACTTCGGTAAATATTGACTCAATGTGTGCAAAATATGTACTATGGGTGAGAACCCAATAAAAAGACACATTGAGCACACAAAAATCTCACATTTTTTAGTAGGTTTACATAAAGTTCGCACGCGTTTATATAAAGTTCTTTTTGGTGAATATTTCGTGTGCTTTTCGTGCCAGAAGATTTTCTGTATAAACAGCGTGCACGGGATCACTAGATCTCTTATGGATACCTTAACAATGTGAATAGCTACTGAATCCTACTACGTTTAATTCAACGTCACTAGTTGTTTTTCCATACAACTCGAAAGATTAACTATCATTCGTTATATTACATCGAACCCTCATACGTTCTGTTATAACACTCCTCCATTCGACCTTCTGCATAGGCGCTGCCTTCGCTACTTCGTAGCCAAGAAATGAGATTTCTTCCATCATTGAATAATATGCTTACTCGTAAAGAAAAGTGTTTAACCACTGGAAGCCATACAGTCATAGAACATAGCAAAAAACTTTTAGCTTCTTTCTTGTAATGTTCATTCTCCTGTAGGAGTGAAAATGTAAACCAAAGCAGATTAGGTTAGCCCTTCTTCATGGTTCATGTAAGTGGGGGAAATCATACCTAGCCTACTTTTTACACACATTCAGCTAACCTATGAGCGTAAATTTCCTCGTAGTGACATCAAATGTATTCTGATGGTACACTGAAAATCCTCTGGCACAAAAAGCACACAAAAACTTCACCAAAAATGAACTTTATATGAACTTTATGTGTGTAAACTTTATGTGAACTTGCTGAAAAATTGTGAGTATTTTGTGTGCTCAATGTGTCTTTTTATTGGCTTCTTACCCCTTGGGCATATTTTGCACATATTAATTCCATATTTACTGAAGTTCACATTATCTGGAGTACGTTTTCAGATCACTTTTAGTACATTTTCCAGTATTAAGTGAACTTTTTGTGCTTGAATTGTGTATCAGTACCATGCACTGAAAACGTGGTAAAACTTGAACATTCATCTCGAATTTTCTTTTCACAAACATTCATGCCCAGGGCGGGATTCGAACCCAAACTGGACCAAATTACAAGACACAAGAAACACTAAATTCAATATATGGTCTCAGAAACCTCGAAAACAAAGAAAGTTACTCCGACGTCTTATACCATGGTCAATCTTCTATTTGTTAATGAGGGAATCAGAATTCTCATTCATTGAGAATACGAAAGCAAATAATTAAGATGGGGACAGCAAACGCTTGACCAGCATTACGGCTTTCTTATTGTAACAGTATATATGGTAATTTAGTCCAGTCGGTAAGACGTTCAACTGAGTAACGCATGTTTAAACCTCGCTTCAGTCTTCTAATTTTTTCCTCCTGCCCCCAGTACAGTTATCCACACCGTGTGATGTGTTGATTTAAGACAAAAATGATGGTCGCCCTGGGACACCAAAAGTGTTGAATCATCACTGTTATTTTTAGCTCTGTACCTGTCAAACCTTCATTGCGTTCTTACTTTCAGGCACCAAAACAAAATTACATGCGATACAAGAAAGAACTTTTAAAAATTAATTGATTATATTTTCATTATAATAGTTTCAACTCTTGAGCTATCTCGAAGAATCACTCAGTTCCAGTGATTATATCCCTGCTACTGAATCGATTCACTGGCACTTGTAGATTGTTCCTCTTTTATTTGCATAGCAATGATCGCAATGGCGCAATTTCATTTTAGAGCGCACTCTTTATTTATCTGACAAAGCAGCAAACTTGGAAAACCAACGAAAGCTATTATGATAGAAATTGTCGATGTTTGTAGACATCAATTGTTTTGAAATCGTGCAGAGATAAAAAGGGAAATTTCAACAAGCTTGTCCCTCAAAAATAGAAGAAAAAAATGCTTTTCCCTGAGACCAACAGCATTGAGCAGTGAAAGGTAACAAACTAAACTTCTGCTTTATTCGACTGCACAGAATTGACACACACGCTTCCGTCGAAGATTTACAAAAGCTTTCAAGTGGTAATACAAGCACCAAGGCTAAAGTGGAATAACGATCTTGTTTGTAGTGAAGCATTTCCAGCAATTCACTGTTCTCGATGACTGGTTTATTAGTCGTTGTAGGTTCCATCAAGAGACTGACCAAGCTTTGCTGGGAAGATAAATCTCGATCTTGCACTTTTTTTTTTAAAGCAAAAATAACAGTTTTGTTATACCACTCGCGCAATGGGAACAGAAAATGCGATCCTTTAGCCGAGAGGAACCAGTATTTCGTCGGTTTTTTTTAAGTGAAACATATTAAGTCAAAAAACATGGTTGTGTGAAAAGGAAGGAAAATGGCATTATAAGTTTGCAACTAAAAGACAATACTGGAAAAATAAATGTGAGGATTATATTGTTATTTAAACCATTTATGTATCAACAAGGATACAAGATAAATGGCATGACGTTTATGTGTTACTATGGCAACTAATGACGATGAAAAATAAAAATATACGTCATTTAATGTATGTTTCCAATTTTCAATAAACATACGTTTATTGATCATCAACACTACTGTTCACCAATCGAAAAAAGACAACACTTTTAGTCTAGGAAACCACATTAACTTAAAATCGCTTTTTTATTTTACTTCATGTGTTTTACTTGTAAGTAGAGCTGTGCAACGAGCGGATTTCGAGCGCTCGAAATCCGAAGCCCAAAGTAGTTACGCTCGAAACGTGGGAGAAGTGGCAAAAATCCACTTCGAGCAACTTCGAGCGTTAATAGGTTTGGAGCGCTCGAACTGTTCGAGCGGAGTGCCTGCTCGAATTACGTCATCAGATTACATTTTTTTCTTTATCTTCCTGTAACTGGTTAAAGGAGGTTCAGTGTTGCCAACTAACCTAATAATAATAATAATGGGTTATCTAACAAAAACCTCTGAACAGGAATAGACTATATACAACACCACGATTTTTAACCATATATACGAGAATTGGTCAAAATAAGGTAAATTCACAATTTTCAACATATCTCAACGAAACTTCGCACAACTTTGTAATTTGACAAGACGAAGAACCTAGAGTACGTCCGAAACCAAAATTTGACCTATATATCCGAGGGTTGGTCGAAATATCTCAAATCCACAGTTTTCAACATATCTCAACAAAACTTCGCAGAACTTAGTAATTTCACAAGATGAAGAACATAGAGTACGTCAGAAACAAAACATTTGATCCATATATACAAGGGTTGGTCAAAATATTGCAAATACACAATTTTCAACAAAACTTTGCCCAACTTAGTAATTTCACAAGACGAAGAACATAGAGTACGCCCGAAAAAAAAATACCCATATTTACGAGAGTTGGTCAATTATCGCAAATTCACCATTTTCAATATATCCTAAAAAACTTTGCACAATTTACTAATTTGGCAAGACGAAGAACATAGAATACACACGAAACCAAAATTTTGAAACATATATATACAAGGGTTGGTTAAAATATCTCAAATCCACAATTTTTAATATATCTCAATAGAACTTTGCACAATTTACTGATTTGATAAAACGAAGAACATAGAGTACGTCCGAAACCAAAATTCTGACCCATATATACGAGAGTTTATCAAAATATCTCAACAACCACATGGGCTTGAGAAAATACGCTACTTTCCACCGTACAAACGAAACAAAAGTGTAAAATGTCTCCCGGTTCTGACGGCGTACGATAACCAGCTTAATATTACTTTAAATCTTGTTGGTTTGTCTATTTACTTACA
>JAGDQP010044950.1:0-15738 GCA_022664845.1 Lepisma saccharinum
CGTTCGAGTGTTAGGCGGGAACAGACACACACATACGTATATATATATATATATATATGGATGGGCAAATGCAAGATGGGTAGATGAAATCAAGCGTTTTTCAGGAGCTACATGGATGAGGATAGCAGCAGACCGAGATATGTGGAAAGAAAAGGCGGAGGCCTTCATCCAGCAGTGTATAGAAAACGGCTGAATAAACTGATTTTGATAGGCACTGGGTCGCTGAACTTAAAGAAAATACGATGGAAATTCCTGCGTTACACAGACTTGGCAAAGGGTTATGTAAAGACCATTAGTATGGTGGTTGCCTCACACATTTCATAGAGTGCACAAAGAGCTGCAAATGTAGGTGGGTTTACCTTTGGGCTTACCCAAGATTATATCTATTTCGGATCACTCAGAGATGGGTAGTGAAAACTGTTTTTATACGACAATACAATATAATCTACTGAATAGAATAATGATATCCATGGAACTTTTAAGAGATATTGAAGAATCACTTCAGAAAAAGAAAGTTCAAGAATAACTATCGCGAACCCACGAAAAATCAACTTGTGAAGTTTCGGTACAAACAGGAAAGATTCCAAAAATTACTTACGAATTTCATTATAATAAAGCAAACTCTTGCTCACAGTGTTTTCAGCGGGTTTATGGGGTACCCACACTATCGGCTATCGATGTTCATGCGACTCCTTTGTAGATAAAATGTACAGCACATACAGCTTTACATTCGGTGAAAATTTGGAGTGGATAAGTTAAACAGTTCCCTAGATATGATGTTTTACAAGTTTTACCCAAGACATGGGGTACGTGAAGAAGACAATGAGCCACACAAAGCCGAAACATGAGTTTCATCACATTGCATTTAACTATCATTCATATAAATTTCCAGGGGTACCTGTGTGGGCTTCTATGGTACCTTGGAATACCCAGAATATCGACTATCGAATTTCATAAAATGAGTTTGCAAACAGAATGTACAGTCACGGAAATATGTACTGCGGGAGTTGAATGAAAACTAACATTTAGCTGTTTATTATTTAAATTATATTTATCGTCCAGACTATCAGTTGTGATTAGCCGTGATATGTCTGAGGAACAGATGTGACTGGTTTAGTCTAAAGGATGTCTATCTAATCCATAAATATAATTTAAATAGAAACTAAATACTAGAGCATAGACTAAAATCTGCTAGACTCCAGCAGTTTATATTTTCGTGACTGTACAATACCACACAGTGTTATATTAATAAAAAATTATAAGTAGCTAAATTCATGGTTATTATGATATGGCGTTTTAAATATTTCTACCCCTGATAACAAGGGATAGAAACTTTGGGGCGTACGAGATGTTAGTGCGCTCGCTTTCTGTGCACGTGGTGGCGAGTTCAATTGCTTCCAGGGTTCGTGAACCGAGTGATTTGGAGTCCACGTTACAAAACAACTGTAGGTCTCGACATTAGAATATCGACAGCTCATTGAGGACGTTAAAACCAATTCAATCATCAAGATATGGGTAAGAAGGTGATTAGGCACTCCAAAATTAACGATGGGTTCCATCACATTTTACTAAACTATATTCCTGGGAGACGCATGCGTAAAAGTGTGAGGTTCTGAGGTATCCTCAAAAGGTATTTTATATTATCTTGGGTATATTTATACTTTAAATGGTGCAGTTGAGTGACGTAGGAAATATAAAGAAGGAGAAAAAGGCACTTAAGAAGTAATTTTACTGCACAGCAAGGAGATAATAAACAGACAATTAAACGAAAAGACGGAATCCTAAGAATACGCTTGATATCAAATACGTGATGTCATTTGCAATATGGTAATGATGATGGTCAGTGTTTAAAAAGTATGCAAAATTGAGGCGCCAGGGCCACCAATCATAAGATGGTTGTCCACCTGCAATCACACATGATGGCCAATTTGAACCACCTTTGCTTTAAATTGTTCTACTTTGGACGTTCTGGTGTGAAAAATCATACTTGAAAAATAGGAAAAGTATAGAAGGGAGGACTGTTTCACTTTTTTAATTGCATAGTAATTCATCCTAGTTCTTGTCTAATCTCAATAAAATTATGCATTATTCGATAATGTGCATGTAATGTATATTTAACGTAAATACAAATAATATATTATGAGGCCACCAGTGATTACAAATGGCCACAGCATAATTTTTCCGGGGGCTTCATTGACCACCACATTTTACAGAACTTTTTAAACACTGATGTTGATTATTACATATTGAAGAAATGTGGAATATAGACTAAAGTTTCCGTCCAATTAAAATCTTTAAATTAAATTTATTCATTTCGACATCTATGGCTTAGACCGGGATGAGTTATAGAATGAGGAAGGTATCGGCCAGGGCCTTACTAAAGGTGCTACCCCGACATTCGCCTGGTGAAAGTGAAGGAAGCCCTGGAAACAGTCAGGATAATCACCTGCGGTATTCGAACCCACCTATGCACCCATTTCCACTTCGAAATTTATGTCGTTACTTCCTGGACTACGAGGATTGAGCACGTTTCCATCGAAGCTGTACTCTCAGTTCCAAATAAATAATGGCTGCTGTAGACTACAAATAAAAGTAAGCAAACGAATTCCTTGTTTTAATAATATTTTCAAGGAATTCAATAAAGAGCTCCGCAAATTGTTATAAAAAGATCAAATGAGAGACAATGGGCAACTTGCAATTGGAAAATAATACGTGAGGAAAAGATATATTTAAACAGTGGCAATCAATTAAGCAAGATTACAATACTAATGCGCTTTAATTAGTCTGTTAAATATAATTGATTTCTGGACTAAACTTATTTTCGAAAACTCATTTTCAAATCCGTGTTATTTCTAATATTTTTAGTAATGAGAATATTGTAGTATTGGATGCATATTGTACTATCAACAATTTAGGTGATAGCTATTCCTAGTATTTAAAATCAGGAATATTTAAAAATAAAATCATTTACGAAAACTCCCGAATGTCAGTTACAAACATACTGTTCTGTTTTAGTTCACGTTACATTTATTGGCAATTCTAAAAGAATGTTGTCAGTTTCCTTTATAATCAGCAACATATTTTTGTATTCAGTGATTCCGCCAGCACCCCCTGTGAGGTGTCACCTGCCAAATTCTCAATAACTGTCCTCCAAATTTTAAAATACTTAAGGTCCAAAATCAAATGAAACCGTGCAAAACTCCACTTCCCCTCCCAATTTTGACTTTACACCCCTAAACTGAAAATCCTCGTGGGATCCCTGTTTTTTTAACTTTCAGATTAGAAACGTGCATGGCTATGGGTCTCTTTTATCTAGTAATAAGTATGGGGAAATTAGAGGCAATTGCCTTTGTATGCCTCCGAATAAGTTCATGGAATTCTATGGAATAAAATTCAATTTTAATCTTAAGATTTTGAGAAGGCCCGGAGATCTCGACAACCCTTGCTAATGACAGAATAACACAAGGAAGCTAAAGAAACAAGGTAGGTGCCACGCCCATATTTGTCGTCTGGAGTCTCGCTCGTATGACGTCAGCCGCAGTCAAGAGAGCAAGAGGATAGGATAACACATATGAACACAAGTTTCAACCATGCGTTTAACACACAGAAGGGACATACGCTAATTGGAAAAGTGATTTGCAATTAGATTTTGTTGTGTCTGGTGTGTCATTAGTTCCAAAATTATATTTAATAAACCCGGTGGACATGTTATCGCACTAAGGCGTCTGTACAAAATGCAGGGACTTCGGAGAGGATAACACAAAACTCTCCTGAAATAATAAAATAATCAAATCAGTTTTTCGATAGTGCACGTACTATAACAGCTTTAGTAATATTATCATTTTCCCAGGTCTTACATGCAACATTGAAAAGCATTTCATGCTGGCTTTTCGAAAACATTTTGTTAAATTTTTCACCAACCTTTTTAAATTTTGATAATTCGTTTTCGAGATAAGATATTTTGTTTTCTAAAGTAAGAATTTTTCCTCTGCATCTGAAAAGTTACTTTTTTAATAAACAATTCTCCGACAGAAATCCTTCAAATTGACCGTCACTTACAATAATTGGATCATTGCTTGTAGCAGCAGAATTCGTTACATTTATAACCAAACTTGTAGCTTGTAAAGCAGCGGACACAGGTTTCATCCGATTTCTCTCATCACATCTTGCGCTACGTGCTTTGTTTCGATCGTCCGTCAACATTCAACGTCCGCAAACAATAAAAAATGAGGTTCTGCAGAATCTTTTAATTTTATTGTTTTTCCTTGGTTATCCAGTGCCGGATCTAAAAATTTTCCTATGGGGGAAAAAATGAATTTTGCCGTCCTTTCCACCGCTCTTTTGCCGCCCTTTCCATCGTTTTTTTAAGGCAAACAACACGACCGGCCGACCCTACGGCCACAACATTGTCTCGCATCACGTAGTGTACTTTTGTTATCATCTCTGGAGCATATCGTGGCATCGCTATTACTAACTCCAGTAAGGCAATACAAGTTTTGAATTTTGAAGATGAAGGGAAATTGTGTGGAATAACTTAAAAATGTCTGAGTGCGCCAGTATTGAAATTTTGAACACGTTTAGGTCAATTACATTTTAAACGACAATTTTACTTCCTCATTTTAGGAAGTTTTATTTTTAATCTTTAGCTGTTTGTCGCCCGGGGCGCTTGCCCGCTTAGATCCGCCACTGGGCTTAACCGAGCAATTCAGCTTTCAAATCGCGAATGTAGTCTGATCCATCAAAATGTTCAGAGCAAATATATGAATTGTCCGGATTGAAAGTGTCTTCATCCTACACAAATACACCCAACTGCTACAAAGATTTATTTTTCAGAAATCTACGGTATGTTATTATTGTATCATGTACCTTACCACTGTTTTTACAAACAGCAAGAGCAGTGATTCCGACAGACCCACCCCTGTGGGCGGATAACCCTTAGTCTCAACAACACCCTTCAACTTTAAAATTTTTGTGGGAAAATCGACAGAAAAAGTAGATACAAAACTTCACTTACACTTTCACAATTTTACCCTCCCCCCCTTAACTGAAAATCCTGGCGGAGACCTTGAGTAAGAGCATACACTGATGGCATGTTGTAAATGTAATTTCAGAAATACAAAATACACTAAATCTAACACAAACACACACGAAAGGATAAAACAAAACCACACTCTGATATATCACACAACACGCATTCGCAAGCCCGCACTCCGTATTTTAATTCTCGAGCGCCTCAAGTCTGGTCGGCTAATGACGTCACTTGCTACTGCGCATATCCTAGTGGCACCTACTTTGTTTCTTTAGCTTCCTTGGAGAAACACCTTATAAGATGTTTTTGATTCATTTATTTATTAAAGCAGTTCTTTGCAATCATAGATCTCAAGCTAAAAAAAAAAATCCTTGATTTAATAATGCCGCAATTGTCATATCTATCCTATTGGAAATGACGTGTCTTTTTATGTTATCACTTGACATGCAAAAAATAAAATATTTATACTCAGAAGGAAAGTTGGAATTATTTGTATGAAGGAAAAAAAAACATTTTAAAGATTTTGTCTCTTTCGGTCCTAATAGATTAAGCGTGCCATTAAAGGCGGCATGTAAGAAAAGAAGCCGACATACTTTTGCCACTTTACACCAAATAAAATAAGTAAGCGAAAGATCAAACCAAATACCTAAGAAGAAAGTCTATATGAAAGCCATGCTATTATTAGCTGCAATATGTTAATTATATTGGTTATTGTATAATGAACAAATTTGGATTACTGACTGCTAATTTCATCAAAACAGCTTGTAGTTCCATTTACTTTTAGAGGCTATAAACTACAAGGAAAAGTAAACAAAGTCCTTCCTTGAAATAAATTGGCCATTGTTAAAATGATATATGTGCTATTAGATACATAGTACATAACCTACTATTAGATACATAGTACATATCCTCTTTTTCGTTATTAATATTTGGTTTCGTTTCCTAATACCTAATACTCAAGAGAGAAGATAATAAAAATTCATGACTTTATAAATTTAAACGCTCGTGTCTCGAGAAACGACCAGAAAATTCATAATATGTGTTTCTAGAATGAGAAATCAATTTATGTTAAGAAATTTTTAATATTATTCTAACATACGGATTTAGTACTCACAGCGTACCCCAGGACCCTACACAAGTACTCCTTCACTTTCTTAGATTATAGTTCGTACGGTGTGATAGAATGCATGGTTCGTTTTAGAGTGGGTTACCATCTTATTACACTACCCCACTCCTTACCGGTGTCAAATGTTTACGACGCCATTTGTCGGTAACCGTTTATCAACTAATGTAACATTGTATGCTATTGTGTATTTTGTCTATAAACAAATTAGACGATCTACGATAGCCAATAGTGTGCGTACCCCACAGTTCACGAGAACCCTACGCAGGTTCATTTAGAATTTCCAGTGAATGATAGTTTAAAACAAAACAATCATATCCATGCTTAGCTTTGGAGTAACTTATCGTCTTATTACCGTACAACATGCCCTGTTAGCAAGGGTTAAAAACATTTACCATATCAACCATTTAATGTAGCTACTTAAAAAAAAACACTTAAAAACACGTACTGTATATTCTGTTCATATACCCATCTGACAAAGTTAGATAATCAATATTGTGAGTACCTCACTGTACCACAGAACCCCATATAGGTTATCGCTGAAATTACCGTGAGCCATATTTTATTTAATTATATTGGTGTGTGTAAGTAGTTTTCACATTCCTTCCCATTTGATACCGAAACCAAAGAAATTCACTTTTCGTGGGGTCTCGATAGTTATTCAGTGCAATCTCGATAACCACTTGAAATATCGTGTTCGGGTTTCCACTGAACGTCTCAATTATTGAAGTTTCTCTTTGATTTTTGCTTGAGTAATATAATGCAAATATATAAATGAGAACAGTATATACCCCTTGGTACCCCAGAACCCCACAAATCGACCCCTTGATTTTTGAAAAAAAAAATCCTATGGCATTAGTAATTATGAAGGGTTATTATTTTTCTAAATTTTCTTCTCCTTATATAAAATACCCAAGCCAGTTGTAAGTGCTATTGTTTGGAAAATGCATGTTATTACACAAATACGTTGTAAATGTTATTTATTACATTGGCAGAGTACATTGTTTGGCTATCGCTAACCCTAGAGGTGAAACACGAACTCTTTTCCTAGGTTATAAATATATTATCTTTCTATAGACATATGTTTTTGTTTCTGTAACATTTTGTTTTTAGCACTTACAACATTTTGCAAATGCACGATTCAAATGATATATCTATATAAAGATTCGTAGTGTTTCCTCAACTTTCAGTCTGATTAACACACACGCAATCACCATAAAGGGGGGAAGCATGGTATCTTCTTTAAGCAGTTTAAATATACCACAGGGGAATCGTATTCAGGTTCATCTCGGAGGCAACTGTGTAACATCTTCAAGGAAAACGTAGGTGATGAATCCAGAAAGGCAAAAATGGTTTAAAGAAAGTAAAAAAAAAAAAGTACGAAACCATGACTAAACGACCCATATTATTCTCCACTTGTAGAAGAGTAGCTTCGTGGATTATTGCCAAAGTTAGAAATGACTTTAGGATCTCAAAACGCCCTCTAGAATCCAAACTTCTACCTTCTGCAAAAGAAAGAAAACAAGACAGAGAGAGAGAGAGAGAGAGACATAGAACTGGGACTAGTTTAAGTATCTCTTTTTACTCTTTTTGAAATTGGGCCATTTCAGACGCTCCTTTAACACACAGAAGGCTTTTTACTTTCACCCATATATGTACGGGAATTATATTCTTCCCGCTTTTGACGAGATGTCTGTTTAGACGCTTCGAAGGAAGAAATAATAAAAAAAAGAGAATCTCGAGTGCAGCCGAGATGTAAATCTGAAATAAATTTTTACATTAGTACCTTCCTTTCCCGTTCCACATTTATAACATCACGGGCTGCTTCTATAAATTCTTTTTACAGCCCGTTGAGTAAGTTTGAGAGAAGGGATTTACGATATTCTTTTTGGACGATAGCAGCTTCATCAACAAAATATCATAACCTATAAGTAAGTGCAATATTTAAAACTAAACAACAATTCATTTTCAGAAGTAGAAAGTTATATGCCTTTTGTGTTTCCTTTATAATGAAACATAAAAGGTTTACCGTAGAGAATGGAACTAACTTTCAGCCTCTTTATGGAAACCACATACAAATATCGTGAATTTTGACTCGTCAGATTACTGTAGAAGAGGATTCGGGTTCGAATCTCGGCTTGGTTGAAGGGACATTTTTGAACTTCAAAAGCATTGTATTGATATAGTAGGTATACCGAAGTCAATAGTTACCAGAGTCGTCAAAACGAAACAAAGTTTATCAAACTTTTTAGAACGCGCTTGAATCGTTGAATAAATGTAACTAAATGCATCCGTTTATAGGTAGAAAGTTTATCGATAGGAAAATCTACAAGTAAAAGATACTTAAAACTTATCAAACAGATAATGAAATTGGTGGAATAAAATGGCTCTTGGGTGGAATTAACATTTCTCCAAAGTGGAACTATTATGAAGTTGAACTCTGTGCGAAAGATAATTTTACAAGGAAGCTTAAATCAAATGATTATGTATAAATTAAAATGTTGCCATTATATAGAACGTATTATAGTCTTAGGAATTTCCAACAGTTAATAATTTTCTTTAAACGCTCATTTTAATGTGCGCTGCACACTGTCCATTCATAAAAGCTTTGGCAAATTTCGTAGATGTATATCGTAATATTTCAGAGTAATATCAGTATTAGTACTATTGGCTCAGTTTCTGAGAAAGCACCAAATAATTTCTTTTACGTTATTTAAAAAATCTCAGTTTTCATTTCCAGTGTGATTTCTGTCTTTATTCATTGATTTTAAGAAAGCTTTACATTTCTTCCAAGATTGGAAAATTATCAAGAATCCTGGTATGAATTCGAATTCCGAAAACACTTGTTCAGCTGGTGTTTCTGCGACCCCTGAGGATGTGTCCAGAGAGTACGGATAGGTAATTCTATGTCAGATATTTACGAGATTCTCAGTGGGTTGAAACAACGAGATGCCTTGTCACTACTAATTAGTGTTTCAAAAGTATGCAAAAATTGGCGCGCCAGGGCCACCTGTCATTAGATTTGGCAGCCTGGAGTCACACCTGGTAGCCAGTAGCGAGAGAAATTTAGTGTATGCCTTTGCGTGAGTTCAAACAACGTACTTTTGAGACTCAATACTCTTTACTATTTTATTCGGGTATGTCCTTATCATTTGAAGTTGGTAGGATGCTGGCTTCTGAACTATCCATTACTGACTCCTGCTTGAGGTTGTGTTTCCTACTGCCAGTCTCCCTGGAAGATGAATATCTGTTGTGTTTTTTAATTGTGAAGTTACTGAAATTTTCGAATAGATGTAATATTAGTTGGGTGTTAGAAAAGTCCATGCACTCATTCTCAGTGCAGGAAAGTGGTTTAACGGTAATTGAGACCGTTGTACGTAGTTCTAGGCCTACAGTTGTAGGTTAAGTAGTTCTATAGATCTATTATGTGTAAAAGATTCTCAATTGAATTTTGTTTGTCTTGTTAGAGGCAAGCAAACTCTGATCTTCATCACCATGGTGAAATAGAGTATACTGTAGAGGAACGAGCATTCATTGTTCAGAGTCGATTCTTAAAGACGAAATAGTACAAAAGGTGTTCAAGCAAATTTCTACATAGTTTTTCTTCAGTGACTCTTGTGGTCTCAACCTTTGTAAAAACTGATAGTTTACAGCTGCTGCGAAATGTATAATGCAACATTTCTTTACATGAAAGCAGATAAGCGAAGAGATAAGCAAAGGATATGATAAAAAAACAAAATATAAAAGAAAGAACCCGTTATAAAATATAGGGAAATCCTTTTCCAGTAGTTTTCTGTAGTCACCGATTCAATTACTGGGTATTTGCATGCGCAAGCCACTCAGTTAAAGATTTTCCAAATGTTAGGAGCATATTTTTAAATAGCTTCACATTAAACTAAAGCGCCTAAAAAGCAATTAAGCAATGAATAATCAAGCTTCATAGATGTGGTTTATTTCAAATGTATTGCTTCCTCGCATTCCATATTGTAATTACAGCTAATAGTTTCGCCCAGATATTAGTATTATTTTCTAAAAAAACATAATACTTCAGTATACACATTCATGCTTGAACACTGACAGAAGCAAATGTAGAAAAAATGAATAGGTTGCTTGTTTTAATCCTGATTTAAGTCATTTGGTGCAATATATTGAAGTGATATTTTCAAAGAATAGTTATAACGGTGTATCATTTTTTTACACATTTAATTTCTCATAAAGAAATACTAAGTCTTGTTAGTGGTCCTATTCAGTGATAAAATTTACGCTTGGCTGAACCCTACCACCGATTTTCTATTGAGGACTGGGACCAACCACCACTTTCATCCTAAGGCATGTTCTTGTGTTTTTATATTATCACACATTACAATTTTCGACAATTATGTGGTAATATTTGGTTAATTACAAATCATTGACTAGAATAGAATGCACTTGTTACATACGATATTTACATACGATCCCTCCTACTGATCGGCTTAGAATTCAATCCCTGGTCCCATTGGAAAGTCTAATGGACATCGTGCCTCGTTAAATGATCTTCCTGGTACAGATTGAGTAAGCAAACAAGCTAAATGCTTGATATCTAAATGCATGAACACCGTTGGGAAATGCATAAGCGTTAGTGCTGAAAACGCCTACAAAATTAATGTTGTATTTTTATCTTTAAAGAGGAGATACGGTAGTTGGTAATCTTTTAACGGCGAATTCTGCCTAGGCAACTAGATGCTTACGGGCCACAACTTCGGAAGAATTCTTGTCAGGGCCGCAATCATAAATATTGAGTATTAGTTTAAACGAAAACTTAAGTAAAGACTGACTTTCTCATGAAGCTACATACCGAGTTCTCCCATAAGTAATGTCGTAACGACACCATCTGACGAGCGAGGAGTACATAATACAGCACATGTTATAGCTAAGACTTCTTTAGGTGACATATAACATACGTCCAGATCACTGTGAACTGTACAGAATGTGTTATATATAGTACAAATTCTTCAGATTAGTGATCTCATCAAGATATTGGTTCTCGGCTTTTTACAGTGGAAGAGACCAGTATTATTAACGCAAGTTTTAGATGATGGATCACAAAACTATAATGTTGAAACTAAATCCATACAATCTAACTTATTTTGAACATTTTTTTGAAGAAATAACAAATCAGCATTCTAAGCTCTGAATATTAAAGTTCTTAATGACTGCATTGTAACTATCATAAGCAGGATAGATTCGAGTTTCTTTAAAAGTCAGGAATTTAAGAAACTTTGATTGGATTTTTTCTAATTGTTGGCAATGTTTCAATTGATATGGATTCCAAATAGAAGAAGCATATTCTACCTTGGAGCGAACATAAGCATAGTATTTTTTCCCAATGTTGATATAAGGTTGAACTCTCTTCCCGTCCTAATTACGAATCCTAGTAACTTCAAGGATTCATTTATTTTATTTGTAACGTGTATGTTAAAAGTCAATTTCGAGTCAAAACTGACACCATAATCCTTAACTACTCTAGGTCTGTTTAGTACTATTTTATTAATGGAATAATCAAATTGATGAGTGGTTTTATTTCTATTAAATGATAATACTTTACATTTACTTATGTTGACTCCAAGTTGATTAATAGCACATCAGTTTGAAATATTATCTAAGCTTTGCTGAAGACTTATGCAATCTCCGATAGAGTTGACTTTTGTTTATATTTTGAAGTGATCTGCAAATAACAATTTTTCATTATTAGGCACATAATAAGGAAGATCAATAACAAACAAAAGGAATAATAAAGGTCCTAGGTTCGAACTTTGAGGAACTCCTGAGAGTGCAGGATATTAATATGATTTTTATTCTTTATAGACAACTGATTGCTTGCGATTTGTTAAGTACAAATAGAGGAGCCTAATCACAGTTGGTGAGAAGTGAAAGTAATTTAATTTTTCCAGTAATATGTTGTGATTATCTTGTTTTCCTTCGTCGAACGAATTTGCTATGTAGTCCGTAACAACTGCTAAGTTTGTTACCGTGGATTTCTGAGAAACAAAGCCATGCTGCTTAGTTGAGATAAGTGGTTGAATATGATTACTAATTCTCTTGTATAAGGTCTGTTCAAATACTTTTGCACAAGCTGGCAATATTACAATTGGTCTGAAGTCATTAATGTCTCTACTACACTGTAAAAAAACACACTTTCTTACACTTTCAGGGCACTTTCAAAAGCGGAAATCTGTTTTAAAAGTGTACGAATTATGTAAAAAGATGCTGTGAAAGTGTTCGAATGTGTTCCAAGCAAAATTGTAATAATTTGTATATACTTTTTCAGCACCTTTAAAGCACTATTTTTCTTGGTGCACAATGTGAACATTTTTTAGCACAAACGATACATTATATCTTGTATACTTTATTCTCACCAACTGTACACATTTGTACACTTTTGTACACTTTTTTACGTTTACTATATTTTGTCATTATCTAAGTCCATACATTATACGCCAGAAATAGTTCACATTAAACTCTATATAATTTGTATTTGTGGCTCGTCATGTTTTTTCAAGAAAAGCAGGGACTAAGATAATTTTCAGTTGTATGACCTATTTATGCTAATGAAACGTTTTTTTAAATCCAGCCTTGAGGATGACTTTAATGCTTTACGTACTAACTTTACGTATTAATCGGTCAAGCCTTCAGTTGAGGTACCACCCTGACATTCACCTTGTGGGACTGAAGAAACCCCTTGAAAACTTCAAGCCAAATCGCCGGCAGTATGAGAGCACCAAATTCCATTCCGAAGTGAGAAAAATTAAGATGCCTCCGTACCAACGTTGCTTCTTGTGTGTGTGAGGTTTCATATGTTTAAAGATGCTGTACAAATGAAAAGCAATAACGAAATTTCGGAAAACGGCCCAGTATTATTTGCGTATGTGAATAAAATGAACTGTCTGAGATTTTGACATTATCTATGAGAAATTAGAATACGCGTAATTTACGACTTTATACCCCTATGCAATTTCGGGTATTCTAATTTCTTAACAAAAATAAACAGTCAAAATATCGGGCAGTTCATTTCATTCACATTCACAACAAGTATTATTGGGGTCGCTTTCGAAAATTTCGTTATTTCTTGTCATTTGTCCAGCAATATAAAAATATTAGAACACACACACACAGACGCAGCGTTGGTACGGAGGCCTCATAATCACGGCGGCTGTATTATTATTATTATTATTATCATTATTATTAAAACATTATCTTTATCGTGCCTCTTAAAACTAAAGGTAAAAAAAAAAGTTTCCTTCCATGTAATATTGAATAGTGAAATATTCAAATACACTTGTTATATGCGCAATGTGTGTGAAAAAAAAAAGAGTACATTTCTTTCGAAACTGGTTCGGATTATTGATTTTTTAATGCGCCACTTTCTTACCCTGTTTTGATTTAGATAATATTCTATACACAGGTGTTTCATGTATCGTTGCCAGGACTACTGTTTTAACACTAGATTTCCTTTTTGCACTGTCTACACTTTTCACGGGGTTCTCCCGGTTCCTTCCACTTTCTTCATTCCACAAAGTTTCTCATCATCCTTCCTTCGGCCTGAGCCAAAGTTTCCTCAAGGTCGAAAATAAGAATTCAGTTCCTCCTGCTTACTTCTCGAATTTAATTCATTCATCTCTGCACGGTTCTGGCCGTGATGGGGTAGAGGAAAGGGTGCCGGTCGTAGTTAAGGATACTTTATCAGCATTTGTCTGGTGCGTCTCAGGAAAACATTGGAAATCCTTAATCAGGATGGTTGGCTTCTGGTATTGAACCCAGGGCTTCCGAAAAGCAAAACCAACGCGTTGCGATGTTTTACTACTTGCCGATGTTTTTTCTACTTCTAGGCTTGCGTTCAAATACTAATTGGAAGTCAAACAATAATCGACATCTTTAATATCAAGTTAATATTCATTAAATACTTTATTATTTAATAGAAACATTGCTTTAAAAAATAATTTGCTATTGAATTTTATGTATTTAAGGCCTTTAGGTATCTAAGGCTCAAGCCGGGATAGGGAAGGGGAAAGGATTTGCCAGGACCTATGTTGAAGCTGTCATTCCGGCCTTTGCCTGGTGTGACTGAGGAAAAAGCTGCAAAAACCTCAGTCATGATGGTCGTCCACTGGGATCGAACCCATGACCTCCCGAATGCTACGCGAACGCTTTAACATTTTTTTTTAATTTGACCTAAGCGGCTTTATTATGTAATGTTCTCAACTGTTCAAAACTGTGTTGTATGTATTGTTAAATCATACTCACAAACTTCCATGCCCGATTCAGGATTCGAGCCCACGATCCTTGGGTCGGTAGACTATCGCACTAGTCACTCAGCAATCGGACCGACATACCACTGAGCTACAGCGGCTCGGTAAGGGCTCATTCTCATGAGAGCTTGCTTTGTTTGCGATTTAGGTGAATAGCCAATTGAAACACGTGGGGTTTTGTGGTGTGTTTATTACATGTTGTAACATGTCTTTCAATTGTCTATTCACCCAAATCGCAAGCAAAGCAAGCAACGCAAACGTATTTGAAAATCAGCCCTAAGAATTTGCTATTGTCTCCTGGTGTTTAAATAGACTTTCTCTCTATTGCTTTGTCTGTTTTTCAAATATTCTACTGGCAACACAGGTAATCTGTTATCTTTTACGACGAGACTTACATTCACTGCGCCATCTAGTTTATCTTTTTTCACCTCTACAGTGGAAATGCACAACGAGAGGAAGTATTTCTTTCAAGTGAGTATAGAGTAAAATAAGGTAAGATAACTTCATACTAAATTATGTAGTAGAATACTTTAATATATTTATTTTATGTAGGCCTTAATAATATGTAATTATCGGGCGATCGTGTAAAGAAAATGATCATGGAGTTTGCGTGAACGAAGAAAATGGTGATGGAATAATTTAGTTCCCGGGGTGGGTCTGATCCAAATATGAGTAAAGACCTAAAAATATTCTAACCTGTCTTTTATGGCAGTAGAAACAAAGCATAATTTTTGTCTCTAACTTAAGCTTATATCTTTAGGAGATAAATATTCCCGGAGATGCTGTTCAACATTCAAAGAGCTGCCCACGTATTCAATACAGCGAATGAGTTTGTAGTGTCGCTTTTGTCCATTCCTAGAGAATTTGTAACTTTGAAGTTGCTAGTTTTTAGGAGACATATTGACGGGTGGACCGGTAATCCAACTGCTAGATATACTGCAGGGTTCATTCTATAAACTTATATTTCTTTTTTCTTACATAAGTAAGAACATTAGCAGAGTTAAATAATTATTATTTCGTTACGATTATTATTACTAAATTGCGAGACGACCGAGGAAAGCATTTTGTCATAATGCGCAGGTGTGAAGGGATAAGGTCGGGAGGGGGTAAGGAAAAGGACGGAGTGTGGGTGCTGAAAGTCATGAGCCTAGGGCGCCTAGATGCATAAATCCGGCCTTGGCTTTAACTTGAAATCTTTATTTATTATTTTTATTTATTTATTTATTTTAGTTTTCAAATTCGTTTGGATGACGAAGCATTTTTTGACCATCTTTTCCTTGTTTTAATTTCTTCTTGTTCCT
>JAGDQP010044951.1:0-15736 GCA_022664845.1 Lepisma saccharinum
ATCCTTTCTGTCACAACCATTAAATATACCTGAGAAGCCAAAATGAGGAAACGTTAGAGGTTCTTAGATAACTGTGAACTTTATCTTTAAAAATTCGCAGGGAATAAATTTTCAAAGTAACTCCATATTTAACACAATCTAATCTTCACCTCAACGATGTTATTCTTTATACATAACTTGTTCTAGTTCTTAAAAGACTTTAAAATAGCGTTAGTGGCAATATCCATCTTGAATATTGTTAACAATTTATGCTAACAACAGAATGCCAGTGGTGGTTGGCCTTTGTAGTTTATTCGAAAGTGTTATAAAAAGATCCCAAATATTCGATTGTGAATAAGGGAATCTGAAGAAAATCCTCGTTAATAGGTTTTAACATTTAACCCCAAACCCATACTCGGGAAGTTCGTGCGTTTTGCGACTGTACAATTTGCGACTATACAGAATTTCGGTGCGCTTTGCGAACCCAAGAAAATTAATCGCGTGTTTTGCAGCCAATCTACTTATTTTATAATCGGTGATATCCTAAACTGTTAGGTTCTGTATAATGTCAAAATATATTACGTAAGTATTCAACAAGATCAATCGGTTGCTTCCATGTCTGAGATATCCGAAACCTAACCTAAATTAATGACGGTTTTCATTCTGGGAACGAGCTTTCAAAAATTTCCCAAATATTTTCTTGAGTTCTTAAACACAGGACACATAATAATGAGCGATTAACACAGAGAACAAGATATAAGGCGGAGAATTCTTTTAACGAACGCAATGAAAAAAACGTGAGAATCTAACCTGACTTCAACTAACCCACCGTTGCTAAATACCACTTTCTCAAGCTGTTCGTGATATTCGCGTGATTTTATATTAATTTCGTACAAAAATTGTTTACCACGTCAATGTGCATATGAAATTTGCAAAAGTAACGAATTCCCATGTCTCCCAAAAACAATACCCTTGCCTGCTAAGCTCCCTAACCAGAAATATAGAAGCTACTTACATGTACTATTAAAATAAATCAAGTGAGGTGGAGCCCAGTCGGGTAACTGTGCACATAACCTACCACCTAGTTTCAGCAACGAGGATCCTATCTATATGCTCAATGTTGCGTTCAAAAAATTGCGGCTAGACCTTTCAAACAAAACATCAACTACCTTACTAGTCCTAGTAGTTCCAAAGTTGAAAATCTCCCACGAAACTCAGAATCCGCCCCTGCAATCTGGATGAATAATACTGGTTTGAACTCGTGTTGCCGAGACATTTCCAACGGCTCCTCAAACACCATAATTTAGCGATAGTATTTTCAAAGATATAAAGTACCCCAATATCTGGCAACTCCCATATATCGGCCCCCTTTCAATCTGGATGGATGATAATGGTTTGAGCTATTCTCCCTGAGACCTTTCCAAGGACACCTCAACCACTTTCCTAGCCGTAGTAGTGAGTTAAAAGTTGTTGATAGACGGGCGGATAAGGCTTCACAGCATTAGGAGCTGAAACCTAAAAAGTATCAACCTATTAGTGCTAAAATGTTCAGCATTTGTATTTCAATATGAATCAATAACACGGGCCGCAAAATCCATGGTCATATGTATTTCGGGCCGCAAAATGCACGGGTCGCGAAACCCTCGGCCGGAAAACGCACGTCATCTACTGGGGCCTGTAAAGTTCACAATGTAGTCTTAAATTTAGTTGAAAAGGGCCATTTATTATGTTTTATAAAATCTCTTCCAAGCAGAGTTAGATATTTACTTTCTAACCTAGAATAGTGGAAGTTCTCAAAGAATATAAGTTAATACTCACGTTGGAATTCGGTTAAAAAAAATGATACTAGAACCTATTACACGAGACAGTTATTTTCAGAATTTTGATATTTCTTTTAAAAAATAACATCGCTAAGACAGCTTTAATGCATTTTATTCTATATTATATCTACGTTAAGCGTTTAAATGGAATAGGTTAAAGATTCTGACGACTATAATATTAGTTCAAGAAACTTGGAATCCCAATCCACCCTATTGTTCTCTTCTCATTGCATTCCATTGCAGCTTGCTCTCAAGAGGACCCAAATTTTGATCTTTAAACATCCATTTCCCTCGCTCAAGAATTCCAGACGGAAATATCAGGCAGCTTTAAAGGCTGCTCCTTTACTTAGACATGATAATAATAATGAAGTAATGACACCAAAGGTATTTTGTAATCAAGCTTTTTGGAAGGGAAAAGAATATAACCCACAACAATGAGTGCATTCCTTCTGAAGTGAACGTATGAATAGAACAAAGGGAGAAAGTATTTTTACCAGAATAAAAAGCACATCTTAAAATTATTCTGGTAAATGCGTGACAGAGAACGTGTATATTATCTTCTAAGAAAAAGAAGAGTCATTCTGAAAATACAGTATGTCCGCAACTTATTTCTAGATATTTTGCTGTAATTTATAGCCAATGATAAAAATAAAAATTCCTATGTTGTACAGTTTTACAAAGGACCATAAAGTTTATCTTAGTGTCAAATTTGGTGTCTGTGTTAGTTTGTTTCCTAAATTTCAACCAGTGATTTTTTTAAAGATGGTAGAAAAAAATTGAAAAATATATTCTGGGAATATAACACTTGTTTTTTAATTAACTGAGATTTATGAGCTAGATAGGCATCTGTGGTCTGGACCTGTCACGTACATTCTCTTGGATATATTACGGTTTAGCTGAGGTTCTGGCTCATAATAGGTAAGGAAAATAAATAATAAAAATAAAACTAAATACAATGCAACCACAATAACATTTTGCCTGACTCCACAGTGTTTTCACTAGTTCATTAAAGCCAAATAAGATACACAAGTCCAGCACAGTTTCACAACAAATTACATAATAACGTCTTGGGCCGCGGTGGCTCAATGGCAGTGCTCTCACCTCTGGCTCGTGGTGTCGTCGATAGGGTTGCCAACCGGCCTCTATTCAACCAGCCCAGTTGGAAACTTTAGTTATTTGCTCTATTAGGCCGTTGACCGGTACCAAGGTTTCGCCGGCCCTTTTGTAACGGTAATTTTCTGAAAATTATTTGATCAGTAAGTCAGCTGTGGAATCCGGATTTCTGATTCAGACAAGCGACTCACTGTTTTCATGGTTTATTGTCTCTTCTTGTTATAATATATTTTTATTTATTTTCTTTGCAGGTGAAAAGTGTAAGTTGTATGGCGCTAATTGTCAAAGTAGTTGTTGTCTCCGCAAAATGGTATTGTGCGTTAGGTTGTTAAATATTGGATTTCTTCTTCAGAATATATCGTATCAATCAGTTTGTTGTATCCATTTATGATCTATTAAAGCTGCGGTATGCATTGTTCTAGTTTCCAGTTTCGATTCTTTAATGGGGGAGGGGCTGTTTCTAGCTATTGTAAGCCAATCTTGGTTTTCGTCTTTGTCGTCGTCGTCTTTGTCCGGCAAAACTAAATTAAATTACCCTTTCACTCTTTTCTGTCTTTTTCCAGACTGTTTCTCTCCCCTGTAACGGAGATGTCGGTAATATTATTTCTCATAGTTGGCAACTCTCATTCGGGAGATCGTGGATTTGATACCAGCGGTCGATCATCCTGACTGAGGCTTTTTGAGAGATTTTCCTCAGTCACACCAGACAAATGTCGGGATGGCACCTTTAACATAGCCCTGACCAACATATTTCCGAATCCTCTCCCCCTCTATCCCAGCCTGAGCTTTAGATGCCTAAAGGCCATAAATATAAACTCAATTCAAAGATTGGCAACTCTAGTCGTCAGTTTGATCCCAGCTCATGCCATGTAGGCTTTGTGGGTTTTCTCGGAGTTCTCCCGTTTCCTTCAACTTTCCTCTTTCCATCAATTGTAAGGGTTTAGAAGGAAAAGTTGTAATCTCCACTCCAGAAAATTTTAAGGGAGAGCCAAAAGAAAATTGATGGTGGAAAAATTTTAATAGACCTATAAGAGTACTTTTGCTGTGATTCCTACGCAAACAACTACAAAATACACAAAGAATTAGTCCTTTACCTTCATTAGCCACTTTAATGTATACAATTCTATCAAAATCTTGATTTAAAAAAGTAGAGAGATTGCAGCTTTTGTTTTATAAGCCCTACAATCCATCATATCCACTCGACCTGAGCGAAAGTTTCCTAAAGTCCTTAAATAAAACTTAAAAAGAACATAATGTCTCTATCGAGAAGACCCATACAAGATCTTTAAGAAAACTGGAAGTGTAGAGAAGTACAAAGAAGCAGCGTGGCTTCAAAATGTCATTCTTGTTTATCCTACTTAGCGAACATCAACTGTTCATGGAAATTTGTAATGCCCATTAAAAAGTATTTCTTAGAATTGAGAAAAAAGTTCTTATTTGTACATTGAGAAACAAATTGATTAGAAACAAGATATAAACATTGTCATTTAATGGAAAATGGGAAAATACCGGTCTGGAAATACGACCATTGACCTTATTTCTACACCGGTATGCTCTCACTGTAAACTGAGAGAATACTGATATCTCTTTGCGTAATAATATAGTACCAGGGATTTCACTAACTTTTCTTATTACAGTACACTTTCATGACTTTCTAGGTTCGTTTTCACGCTCTGAATATCACTAAAAATTTCCAAGCATTGCGTTTCCTCTTTAATTGTTACAAATTTGGATGACCAAATGTAAAGTTAACCCCGGAATACTTCTTGCTACCTAAGTTTTTCAGGATAATTTATAAACATGTTTTGTTTACAGTTAGTTCAAAAAATATTCTAGTTTTCAACACTAGTACAACACGCCATATTTATCAAGTGAGAGTTGTTTCAAAAGAGCAGCCCAAACTAAACGATATTGCATTAACGTTTTTGAATATGTACGTACCTTTAACCTCATTCCGAAGGTAAACATCAGATTAGAATAAGTCTTTATTCATACAATATGATACTATCTTGTACGAAAGAAGGAATGCTTGCAAGCAGTCAATAGGTTTGTTTTAATTATAAAATTGCCCTGAACTAACTGCAATCAATTTTAATGTTCAACTACGACTTAGAGTCATATATAGGTCAAGGTAAAATACATGTAATTTCTACAGCAAACTCGTCTTGGTGTCATAATTAAACTAGTAACTCCAAATAACAATTATCATGAGAAGTGAAAAATATTCATAATTTTCACATCGTCTTCATCTCCCGGTACCTAAACTCGGAAAGTTATGCAAGTTAAGATAGACTTCCTCTGATTAGGTAGAAATAATTTTCATGCACCACTTATTTCCAATCAGGGTAATCAATTAATTGAAGACTTGTTAATGCTACGTCCTTTATTACGTGGTGACTGTGGAACCCTATGGAAGCCAAGCTGCTCTACAATGCTACAGATGCCAGCAATTTGGATACGCACAGCATTCTTGCTACAATATTCCACGTTGCATCAAATGTGGAGATAAACATCTAACGAAATGTTGTAAAAAGAAAACTCGTGAGGAACCTGCTCAATGTACCAATTGTGGTGGCCCACACCCAGCAAATTACAGGGGATGCAAATTCCTTCAAACTGTCATCAATAGAAGAAATACTGATCCTCAAGACAAGACTTCCAGACCTACAGCCGCTCAGCAATCTACTGAACAAACTTTTCCTACAACACCTGTGCTACTGCTAACGGTGACACAATTAAATATATTTTCTTACTACTCAAAGATCTCATTGCCAGTGACTTACTTTCCAATCTTGGTCAAAACCTACTCAGATTTCGCTCCACTCCGAAATTCCTAGACAAGATTTCAACTGCCATAGGCATTTTTCAGAAACTCCTCACAGCTTGCAAACCATAAATTGGATGATCTGAAAGCTCAATGCAAGATTAAAAATTCCAGTCCCGAAATGCCTTAACATCTCACTGTGATTCGAGTTCATTGCTCACACGCAGAAGACAAACATCTCCCCTTTCTCCTCCTCCATTTCTCCTCTCATGCCTATTTTATTCTATTTTTCTTACAACTCAGAATAAAATAACTGGGACAGTTGCGTTCTTACACTAGTCATATTTTAATTCCTTCATCCCAACACTTCAACTCACATGGAAGTCATGAGCTCAGGCTCGATCCTTCGAAAACTACAAACTCCGTCATGTTTCACTGGTTAGTTTGGTTCGCCTATCCTAAATGTTACTGGTTTGAACTATACGGGGTAGTATTTAATGTCCATCCCAGCTTTTCATGTGTAAGAAAAACGATTTTAAAGAGTAAAAAAAAAGTGCACTCATTTTACAATAGGAACAAGTTTACGAGGAGAGCACTTCTGTGATTTTACCAATGTACTACTTTGGTCTCTTACTTTGTTATTCTTTGTGTGTGTTACGACTTACGTAAGTACATTCTGTACGTAGCAAAACACACTGTAGAATTTTCAAAATTCTAATTTTGATTTTGTTCTCAAAACTTTTAGTTAAATCACTGTGAAATGATGTTATTACACAAGATCCGGGCTGTTTCTCTAACCAAACCGTAATTATCCATGGCCGACGCTAAAGACATCGAAATAAGCAGTGTTACTCCAGAAGATTTCATTCTGGGAACACGTGGCGGGGCTCGGCGAAATTTACAAATAATGTGTATTGACACCAATGTTCTAAAGTATAAAATAACAATAATGTTACTTAATATCACGTCATATTTCTTTAGTTATATAATTATCACTCGTCCGTATTTTGTACGGACAGACCGTGTTTAAAGGTCCTGTCCGTGTCCGTACCGCTCTTTGCAAAATTAATTAAATGTCCGTACTTTTCACTTAATCAGTTGTTGATTGATTGTTAGTTATTTCAAACCTATATATTTCCACAAATGCATATAATGCCATTTCTAAAAATAACTTTCAGGTTGAACATTAATGTAAATTGTTCCTACAGCATTAAACAGTACTGTGGAGTAGCTCAGTTGTTATTGCCTACTATTGTTTCTAGTTTTTGTTAGCGTCTCGGTAGCGATGTTTTAGAAACATCAATGTATTGAAAGTAATGATGAAAAGATCCACCTTCCTTGGCAACAGAAAAGATACAAATGTAAACAACTGTTGATTAAGTATTAAGTGTGTATTTCATGTTTGTTGAATTAGAATTATATTTAAGGTTTTAGGCAACTTTGGCTCAGGTCGAATGAATGATGATCGAAGAATTGGTGGAATAAAGAATGTGGAAGCAAATGGGGGAACCCCGAGGAAACCTACGCACACAGTGTATTTCCACCACAAAGCTCACATGACATGATCCACGGTGGAAGCGTTGACCCCAAGCACCCTAGGTGGGCGCCCTACCACTGAGGAACCGCGGCCCTATTTCATGTTGGTGTAGCAAATTGTTCGGAGTTTCATTCTATTAAAATGAATGTTCTTTGAGCTAATTTGTCCATATTTGGTCTGCAAATATTCTGGTAACCATATAGTTAACCTCGAAATAACATGAACCATATTTATAGAATCGGCTGTCATATACGTATTTAATTACACGTATGAGTAATACAAGTGTTGAGACTAATTCTTTCGGAGAAGCAGGTGCAAGTCCCCTCGAAAACATGCCTGAAAGAACGAATGGAAATAAGGTGAGAATACGTCAATCAAACTTGCGTAATATCTAAACACTAATTAGAATTTAAATGGAATCCTATGCTATGCAATGATCTGAGACATCGAGGGTAATTGGAGCCAAGGGGAGACTAGAAAATGTGTTAATGATGAACAACAATCTTTAGCACAACAAAGGTCTTTACCGTTACGACTATATACTCTGCACTCGTTGAACCTGGACGCATTGTTGCAATCCGCTATACCGTTTTTAATAGATTATGATTTCGTTCAAATTGGATGCACTATGCATACTCCCCAACCGAGGAAACAGTCTTGGGTCTGGTTCGAACAATGAGTGTGGGCCACCGATTCCGAGCAATTCCAACTTAATAACAACCTAAGAAGTTCAGCTAACCTAACTAACGTAGTTTCACTACATCGAATGATCCTGCGAGTTATCTAAAAGTTGCAGTTCATCTATTCGACCTAGGTCTTCAATTGTAGGGCAACGTGCAGAAAATTGTTGTCTAAATCTTGTGGTCCAAATTGTGTTTTACTAATTTTTATAGACAAGAAATGGTGCACGATTTTAAAATGCAAGGATGATTCGCGTCCGGTGACTGACCGAATGGTTCTAGTGGAAAAGGATGTTCTTTATTATCTTTCTATATCGCTCGCAAATCCCAATAGTATCGGGTTATCGCATAATTCCAATACCACAATACGTAAATGTACAGTATGTGCCAAGGTAAAGAATTTATAATTTTAAAACTATATAACTATAGTTTATAACTATAAGTTAGATACTCTTAAATCAGATTTAAACACAAATTAATATAGTAAAATATATCATATTCGTTTATATATTGTTCAGAGAAAGTATTTTTTATTTTTGGTTTCAGAACACATTATCACTATACACCGATTACTGTGATTTTCTTACGAATTTATAGTTTCGTGTAAACGTTATTTCTTAACCTTCTTCTGATTAGAATGTTCAGCCAATTCTTTTAAAATATCTGCATATTGTGATTCAATTTTCAAAAGCTCATTTTCTAGTTTCCCTGTTTCCTTTTTGACCTCTGACACTTCTTGCATCACTGAACTATGGTATTTTAGCAGTTCGGCCGACTCCAGTTTTTTACCTTCTCTACCAAAGTGTTCAATAGAATTTTGTATCTCCCCTTCAGCATAGATGAGGGTGTTGTCTAGTTCTGACAGTTTACTTTTCCAGTCTAAGAATTGTATTCTTTTTAAACTTACATCATTCCAAAGCGTTTTGCGAACATTGCTGTCTTTTTCTGTACTTAAACGACACAATAAATCAATGATGTCCTTGACAACACGACGAATCCTTTCATGAACGTCAATCAGCATAGTTGCTGTCTTTAAAAGTATTTTAACAGCATAATTTTCAAACATATCGCTGTCTTTTGTGATTCGTTCTTTGCGTTTAGTCGTTGGTACGCTTTCTTTAAACTTACTCTGATCGCTGTTGACGTTGGCAAACTTCTTTTCGAGACGTTGCACTAGCGGAGGTAGAACATTTGGTCGCTGAACTGCTTTACACAGTGTGAACCGTCGATGGTAAATTGTGGTTGATCTCAATCTTCGAACACTTTCCACAACTGGCTTGACAGAAATTATTCGCTTTAAACTTTGATTAATAAAGGCCATTTCCTAACACATAGAAACAATATTGTTTGCTTTGAAACAGTTATGGAAATATAGTTATTAGTTGAATTATGAATTGCTACTCATTGTTTACTTTAATTATTGGAAACAATGCATTGTTTTGTTTTGGCTTCATGCTGAGTTTTTGTGCACCATGTGTAGGGAATTACCATGTGATCTGCAACGATGTTATTTGAATGCTTTTAACTTTTTAAGTGAAATAGTCCTACACTCAAAGCGACCTTACCTTGATAGCCAAGATACGTTGCTTCAATTCGGACCCCACCGTTTGCATTAGATAGTTCCTCGCATTACGAACAGAAAACATGAAGTAGAAGATTTTATCAAATAAATGAGTGCAAGTATTTACAAACGTCAATATAGTAGCAATATTTAAGATAGATGCTAATAGATTTAATAGGAACGGATATGACAGTGACGTAATGGATACGGAACTGAAAAGAGAAGGAAAGAAACGAATTAATAGCAGGAAACTTGAGATGCGAGTTTCTTGCAAGCGTTGCAACTTGCAATATCTGAGATTTTGCAAAGTCTCATGTCAAAACAAAAGAGCAGTAAAATTATGTGAATGATAAAATAGTTACAATAGTTGTTTATTTCATTCCAAAAATACCGAGTCATCAGTAACATGTCAAAAACAGGTCAATGTCAAAAAGAGGATTTGAAATCAGTGGTGTGCTCCAAATAGTTTAACAAGGGGCTTGCAATTCCTTTCAGAAGACATTGAACACACACACAAAATAAACACACACTCACATTATGACGCATAACAATACAATACTATGAAGATATTTTTGGTAATGTTATTGTATAGCAATTGTATTGTAACGTATTGTCCTTATAGTCAATAATGTCCACGTAAAAAATATGACTGATATAGGAAGTGTTTAAATTAGAATATTACGTTCATTTTATTTTTTCTAAGTCAGCATTTTAACAAAGGGCTCGGAACAAATATAAGTATTTAACAAAGGGTTCGCGCAAGCCCCCTTCATCACACCCATGTTCGAAATGATAAACTGCAGAAAGCCAGTTGGGCAACTTAAAAAGTGCCAAGAGCTTTTCCATTCCCCGAATCAGGACGTAAGAATCACTAAAATTCCGTTTAATTTTTCCCAGAGGAGACACTTGAATTTTTTGAAAAAAATCAAAACTTCATTATTGTTGAAAAAAATATAAATTAATATGAAAGGAACATACTCACAGGGTAAAAAAAAAAATATACTTTATAATATTCCTATTAATTTTTCTTATCAATAATCAAAATTTACTACTACATGTACCTTCTTGTTATGGCATTGTCGCAAAGATTATTGGATAAAGAGAAATTAAGAAATTCAAAGAAATTATAAAAAAAAAACTGAGCTCTCATGTAACTTGTGTTAAATTTCTTGAGACACCAACACCATGGGCGCTCATCTTGTGGTTTTCAGAGGGGGGGGGGCAAGAATAAAGTTACAGTTTTTTAAGATTTACTAAAAGTTATCAACATGGTAACCACGACAATATTTACTGAATTAAGGGCGCAACAAGAACCATGTCATGAAGTACATTAAACCTACCTTAAAGTATACTGAAAGTTGATTGGAAATACTTAAAATAGTAGGTCTAAAGACTTAGTATAGTAAACTTGAAGATATTAATTATGAAATATATGTCAAATGTGTCCCCTGCAAAAGAAACTCTGTTACAAAGTATCCGTACTGGTTTACTAAATACATTATTAGGAAACTCAAGATTAAAACAATTTATCATATAAAATCTATACATACAAAATTGAAAATTCAAAACCCTACTATCAGGAATTTGTTCTATTTCGTGGGGAAGTCAAGAAAGACACAAAAATAGCACCCTTTTATATCAAATTCTGAGAATAATATTAATAATGATCCAGGTTAACTGTGCAAATTTATTAAAAATAAAACAAAACATCTTCCCGCAAATATATTAAAATTTGAAGTTCGGATTTGTGTAAAAATGAAGAAATAGCTAATACATTTGCTCAGTATTTGTATCTTCTCAACCGTTCAGTAATTTTGATAGTAATTCTTGAGGTTACGAAGAAATCTGAATACTGCCTGTTGATCAAATACATTTTAACGAAATAGGAAAGGCTGTCAAGAATCTAAAATCCAAAACAATAGATCTGATGGTATATTCTCGTATATAGTGCAAGGATGGATTGATAAATATTCATTATTGATTACGTTCAACCTGGCACTAAAACATGTATTTTCCCTAACAAATGGAAATCTGCTCTAGTTTGTCCTATACCTAAAACAAACAACAGACCAAAAATTACCAACCACAGGCCTATAGCAATCTTACCAATCGTTGCAAAAATTGCTGAACTGATTATATATCAACGAATTATTAATCATTTGAAGGTAGTTATCTCAACTAAACAACATGGCTTCGTTTTACAGAAATCTATGGTAACAAACCTTGCAATTATTACAGATTTTATTGAAAACTTGTACAAAGAAAAGCGAGTCGATGCGAATTTTATTGACTTTGAAAAGGCCTTTGACAGAATAAATCACAATGTATTACTAGTTAAATTAAATCACCATCACGTATCTCTATCTTTGATTAGGTTCATGTGCTCTTATCTAACTAATCGCAGACAGTCTGTTCAATTTAAGGAACACAAATCTGATCAATACACAGCACTGTTATGAGTCCCGCAAGGCTCAAATCTTGGACCGTTGTTATTCCTCTTGTTCATTAATGACCTACTGCAATTCTTACCAGATAATGAAAAGGCAATATTTGAGGATGGCCTCAAATATATGCTAAAATTATTTCCATGAAGATGCCATAAAACTACAGCATAGTTTAAGCAACTTTACTAACTGGTGGGTTATCAATCAACTTGCAATTAATACGATGTTTTATCATTCAGTACAAATAAAACGATTTATAGATTTAATTTTAAATTTATAAGTAGGCCCGACGTAGTTAAAAAATCTTAGTGTCATGTTTGATATGAAATTAACGTTTAACAGCCATATAAAAAAAATATTACGAATGAAGCTATTAAAATTCTGGTATTTGTAATAAGAATGGGAAGAAAATTTTACATTTCTACATTAGATAAAATGTACGATGCTTATGTTCATTACTATTTCTGATCTCTCATTTCTTAGGAAAGTAATTCAAAATGACTTAGACTGCACAGACTTGGTATTATTGTTACAGTTTCGTGTCCCGTCATTAAAAACTCGCGTAGACAACACTGGTCTCTTCCAATGCAAAAAGGCAAGGACAATATATTGATGAAATCACCAATCTGGAGAATATGTAACTACTTACACTGAAATGTGTAGAAATTACATCGAATTGGATATATGCGATATGTCTTCACTTCGAACGCATTTATAAATGTAATAAAAATGTCTGTAAATGAGCATTTTTAATATCGACACTCTAATTGGACTACAAAGCTTATATTGACAATAAATATATAAATAAAATAGAAGTAAATAAAAAATATAATATAGAAAGTACATATAAACATTTTTTCTTGTTTTCTGTCTTAAATAGCATTATTTTCTCTGGCTAGGGGGGCCGAGTGCCCCTCTTACCTCCCCTAATGGGCGTCCTTGCCCAACACTGATTGTCGTCTGCGCGCTGTATTTGTGAGTGTGTGCGTATTTGTGGTGAATGTTTGGCAAGTCTTCAGCCCGAATTGAAAATATGAATCAATCAGTGTCAGTACCTTCTCGGTATTATACTAAACATGAAATAGAAAAACCTCTTGAAAGCAAAGCAGATACCAATCAATGGACTGTATATGATCGGTTGAGGCAAACGTGTATGTGGGAGTGTTCCCACATACACATTTCACGTTCGGAAAAAAAACTTTACTGAAAAGTTTTCAAAAACACTGGGATGGGATAGTTAAAAACAAAATGTTACTCCTTGAGGCTATCGTGTTTTCATTTCAGCAATGATTGAGTAATTAAAGCATTGAATCACTTGAAAAGAGTACGTTTTTATGATGAAGATACTGGAAACAAAGTTGAACATTTTACAATATATCACACCAAGTAATAAACCAAGCATCTCTCTCTCTCTCTCTCTCTCTCTCTAGTATTAAACTGAGCAAGTTTCCAAGTCAAGTATGTTACTTCTCTCATCGTGGTATTCTAGGTTTCAATATTTAAATATATTATTTCTTTTTAGTCATGCTTCGGAAGACTTTATAATGCCCTTGGATGTTATAACTCATCGCTGTTTTTATAATTCCCCGCTGAACAACAAATCATAAAACTTGATCTCTGTAAGAAACTTAATGCCCTTTCGTAGAATCGCATTAGACCAATTGGATAACTTGTCCTTTGGTGTCCTAAAACCACATATTATTAGTTTCTAATCATATACTGATACGCGACCAGAGAAGAAACACGTTGTCATTGAGTAATTAAAATAATATATATTCTATTAAAAACAAGCTATTTATTCTTCCTGACTGACTAAATTATTATTGACGTTCTAAACGAGCTGATGAGATTCTAAGGACGTGGACCTACAGTTCTTGGTAAAGCGAAATCCGAACCACTCGGTTTAGTAGATCCCGGCGGAAATTGAAACCATAACCGCATGCACAGGAAACGAGAGATCTAACATCTAACCTCTCGCCAACTCCGAGGTTCTAGGTAATTATCATCTTCGTAATTTCTACCTCCTCGTTTCCTTGTCTTACAATTTATACAAAAGGTTAAAAAAATACCTATAAATGAATAACAACTACCACAATGCACAACAATATCTAAATATATCTGTCAGAAATAAATTACTAACACGTGCCAACGGCACGGATTTCGGATCTTCGAACCCGCGCGGCCGAAAATCCTGACAAGTTTTCCAGAATTTCTCTGTTTTACCAGGCGAATGCTTGTATGAAATCTTAAGCAAGGCTCTGGCCGATACTTTCCTCATCTTCTAACTGCCCCATCACGGTCTGAGCTAAAGATGCCAAAGGACGATAAATATATTAAAATAAATATAACAACAGCGATCGCGACACATTTTTTATATCGATGAACGTACAGACACGATCAAACATGTTGTCCTGTTGTTAAATTTCTTTTGCGAATATCTTTGTAATGAATATATCGATTATTTGAAGTTTTTACAACTTGCAGAAAAATCACAGTCTCTTAGAGTTGCAAAATCACTCGAATCGGTCCATTTATTCCAAAGGTAATCACAAAACGAATTTTATCAAGGTGACATATATTTTGATCATGTCTACAAATATATCTATCTAACATTAAGCTCATCAAAACTTGATTCCAATGCGTATGAGCATTTCCTAAGCTTGTTATTCCTAGTAGCGGGTGCTGTGTTATTTTAACTGAACGATATCTTACACGATTAGCATTTAAATTTGTCTGATTGTAGTTTCTATACAACATTAGTAATCATGAAGACGGTAGTTCTTCGAGTGACGCTCAGAAAGAAGTCTGTTAGCGGCACTCACGCATATACAGTTAAAAACACTGAAACTGCTGAACAAAACTATATTATTCGTAAAAAAAAATACAAATCGCTGTGTTTGTCAACAACAACAGAGATATGTATGTTAATTGAGGTGGTAGGGGGCTCTAAGTTTGCTTCATGTCGATTCTCTTTCGTTAACATGGAATGTTTTATGGCGTCTCTGATTAACTGATTGTTCCGGCCAATGGGGAGGCTGCTTGATCGGGAGTCTCTGATTGGCTGCTTGCTTCGGCCAATGCGGGAGCAGGTAGATTATTGAGCATGTATTTATATGTGTGAAATTTTTTGTACCGACTCAGTGTATGTCTGAAGAGGATCTTTGCTAGAAGGTCGAAACGTTACGTGTATTTTTTTTTACGAATAATATAGTCTTGTTCAGCAGTTTCAGTGTTTTTGATCTTAATTGCAAGACGTGCAACTATGTTTTGTTGTCAGTTTGAAATGGGCCCAAAGCTGAAATGGGCTGTGGAGAAGTGGAAGAACAATAGAAGAAAAGAAATCAACATGGAGCAGCAAGTGAGTTTTTTGCAGAAATGTAGGGAAGAGAAAATTATACCCAAAAGCATGAGAATCCAGATGAAGAGAATAAAGGGACAGTCAGCTAGATTAAGGACACTTATAAGGAGGGCAGAAATGGAAAACGTGAGGAGTATGGCAGTTTATTTGAAGAAGAGGCTTAACGTGAGTAAGAAATTCACATAGATATTACAAGAAAAATGTTTAGATTTAGCATCGAAATTTGTGAAAGACTGGTTAGTGAAATATTTGAAACAATGGGAAGTGTCTTTCAGTAGTAAAGTAGAACAGAGGCTTGGAAAGAAACTAATGGCATTGGGGGTGAGTGATAAGAAGAAGAAAGAAAGAGTAGTGGTGATAGGGGACATACAAGTGTCGGAAGAAGAGAAGAGTTTTCTTTCTTTAGGTTGTAAGTTTAAAGTGAAGAACAGGGATATAAGAGTTGATGACATGGTGTATTCTATAGAGGAGGTGTTGATG
>JAGDQP010044952.1:0-15735 GCA_022664845.1 Lepisma saccharinum
GTTGCAAAAGGTGGTGAACCGTTACAAAAATTCCAAATTTTATGTTGCGAGTGCTAATCAGTGTTGATTATTCAGAAAGCCACAGAATTAATTCTCCGATCCTCCTTGCATGTGCCAGTGACTAATATGGGGCTATAGCCTCCATTCCAAGAATCACTTGAAGGAAATACGAGATAAACATCCTTGCCAGGAACGTACTGACAGAAGCTGCATTTTATGCACAATTAATGTGAAATGTGGCATAGTAGCCTACAACACCAACCGGAATGGTACGGGAAAATGTACGGGTAGAAAAACTGCGCGCGCGTGTGTGTGTGTGACGTAAATTATCGTGACAGGGCTTACTGATGCGTGACCGTCGACGTGTTCGAACAGTGGCGAGGGAACAATGGACCCTTATCACTTTTGACAGGACCTTCGTTACTATTGACAGGTATTAGACTCAGCTGTCAGGTTGACATGTTCAAACACGGTGCCGGTGGATTTATGCTGGTGTGTGTGTGAGTGCGTTTGCGCATGTGCTCACCTCTGGTTAAAGAGTGATGGTGTTGAAGTGTTTTTATCAGTCACCATGACCACCGCGAACATGGACAAAGCTAGTCCGAGTGTTGATAGTACGTTCGTGCTTGCGGAGAAGTCTTCGGCAGCGTGCAAGTGTTCGACACGGTGGGTGGATGAACCGTGTATATTGGCAAGTATTAATCAGTATGACTTTGCCCGTTGTCTTCTCTGCAAAGGTTTCTATACCAACTAACCAAGCCAACGTGATCACATTTGTGCCGGTCATCGTGGCGGATATTTGTTGGCGGACGCAACGCCAGAGGATATCGCTTCATTATTTGGTGCACGCACGAAGGCCATATAACGTGACCCGAACACAGTGGATGGCTTATTTACCACGTATGTGAAATAGCACGAGTCAGCTTCAGCAGCGTTAAAGGAGAAGTTCGACTGAGGTCTTCAACGCATGCTGAAATAGAACCGTGGTGCTTTGGTGTATATGTTGCTGGCCAAGTATGTGGAGGCCCCATTGAAACCCCGGTGTGACCAGTGATGACATACATACCTAGTGGAACGGTGTATACATTCTAGTACGTACTGGATCTCCTTGGTAGTATGGCTCAGTGTTCGAGCTGTCGAGGTGACTTTGTCCTAACATTTACGTACGGAAACCTTATTTTTCTGGTCCATGCTATAAGTAATTTTTCGGTTTGAACATTGATACATATTCAACTTCAGTTCATCTCCTTTGTCTTCAAAGAATTATGTTCAGTAATACTCTCTATAAAACGAATAAAACCTTTATATCTTTGTTAACTTGTAATCAAGGGATTGTCTTTGGTTAAAGTCCCAGTAGAGGTTTTAAACTGTATTCCGTTTAATAGTGTGAGTTTTATCGAACATTATGGGTGGTTCCAAAGTTACAAATCAATTTCTGAACGTTGGAGATTTCGAAAACCACCTAGTTTATACTATTTCCATCATATGCAATGCAATGGCAAGGGCCGTCGGTTTGCCTTACCTAGGAACCCTCGCCTGATGAGCCTACCTCCGTGAAGAACACTAATCATCGTTGGAAACTGTGATTCCATTTTCCCAGTCTGTGCAAATGCTCAATATAATTTTCAATATTACCGGTCAGTGATTTTTTTCTGTATCTACTACCACGCTATGAATATCCCAATCCGTTTAACAAAAGCGCTGGCCCCTATACTATATTCATCAACTAAGCAGATAGGGTAAAAACCACGCCTGGTCAACATGTACTCCCGCAACACACGCAGAAATTCCTGGTTGAATACTGTACTGGCGTGGTTCGTGTTGCAATGCATGGAAATCTTATATTTCACTTCACTACTTTACTTGTAGTTTGTCGTTTATAAGAAATACGTATTTTGCTTTGCTATCTAGTAGATATCACAGATAGACCTTGGACATTATCTAGCTCTCTAGCCGTAATTTAGGTATATGTGACAACCTTTACCTTGAATACTTTTACCAGGTGTCAAGCTTCGGCGTCTTTGAATAAGAAAGTGGGATTTTCCACCGTTGTATAGCTTCTAGTACAAAAAAGAAACATTTTGAGAATCGTTTTGCAGCGGAATGAATACACGTAGTTCAAAGCATCCACTCTGAATTCGCTGCACCAGATTCCTTAATCCGGTTAAACGACTCTACGAGCTTGACTGAACTGCAAACGCTGCCTCCGTATTCTGCAGAGCCAATCCTAATACTTGAGTCCCTTACAGTGCTGCTGCTGTACGTTTACTGTAGATCATCAGACATACATTCATGCACGTGGCTGAGGGATACCCCTCCTTTTCTTAGAAAGGGATGTAAAAGCCCAGGGTCATGTTCTAGGTATCATTCCAGTGTTCGTCTGGTAGAAGTAAGGAACACACTGGGAACCTTAGGCGGCTGGACTCGTAACTGCAAACCTAACCACGGTCGGTCCTAAGTCAGCGACCATTAGACCATGCGGGATGCGTCCAACGCAGACAAATCAATTAATCATAGTTGACTCTTACAGGCAAACGCACCGTAATATCATTGTTGAATACCAAAGGCTTATTGGAAAGAAAACATGATGCGCCGGAAGTTTCCCCTACCCCACTCCACCACAGAGTAACTATATCGGTTGGGAAACACAAATACACTTCTAACTGATGGGTATCTTACAGGGCCTGGAAAATATTTCCTTGTGGTTTGCCGGTCCGTGAGAGTCGAAAGGTTAAAAACGCTGCACGAGACCCATATTCAAGCAGTAATGTTCTTTCGGGATCGAATTTCGAAGTTCAATTTTACACTTTACTTTCCTTGCAAGAATATTATATACTCGATTTATGTATTTTTAATCTTGTAGCCTCTATCGGATGAGATTGATTATATTGGGTAACGCGAGTTCTTATTTTCATCAATCCATGGTGAGAAGTGGATGCAGTAGACAACCCCTGGACAAAAGCAACACTTCCAGTGTGTCACCTGTTTACCATGAACATGGCCTCTAAGTCTAACAGTTTCTCAAGGACGAGAACAACAATATTGTACGCCATCTGTCCTTATCCACTGGAGATCCCTGTGAGCTGGACACTTTACAGTGGAATAGGAGGTGTCCTGCCTAGATGGGATTGTACAGTAGATATATTCTATATTCTAGTGCGTTATGAATTGGATAGATGAATAGAAAGAAGCTTTATAGCACTGTGTGTTTATTGCACTGTTTGTTTCACGGTTTGGAGCAAGTTTACGCCTCCTTGATTCTGTAATGGCGTAATGCCGCACACGTCTTTGTATAGTGTGTGCAGTGCATTTGGGCACAGTTGCGTGTTGTCATATAATGTGGCGGTAACAATTGTCCAAGCTGGACGTATGCTGAATGTACTGGGTGAGTGGGTGGGCAGAGAAGCGTGGTCCATTATTGAAAAGTGAGAAAGAACACACGCCTTAATTCCTTGATATAAATTGGTATGTTCCAATGTAAAAATTTGTGCTTGTATATCATATAATTTACTACATATGGGCTAGTAGGGAAATCCTAGTCGCCATTGTGTGACCAGGTAGGGCAATGGCAAACGGCGCAGGCTTGTTTTAGAACTCACTTTTTGGTGATCTTTTTTGAAACCGTATTGTAGAGCAGAGTCTACAGTTTATTTTAGCCACCTAATTTTTGTGCAATCCTGTTAGAACCGTCGATGTTTGTCGCCCTCCCTCTATGTGTAACTTGCAAACAAGACATTACAGTTTTTCTTCTCAAAATCTGTGATAAGTGACCGCAACCGAGAGACATCTTAGCTAAACAGCACATAATGTGTCCGAGGTATGAACAGAACGTACGAATCATTTTGTTACGTAATAATTTATTACGAATTAGTTTAGCAACTACAATCATGTGACGAAAACAACGAAGAATGTAGCCTTTCAATGTGTGATGTTACAATCGACTAGTATTCGTCCTTCGTGGAGCTGAGGAAGGACAAACAGTACAGCGGTTAAATATTGATCTTGATTTGGGCAACGTTTGCTTACTAGTCCATCACACTTCCTGTGAGCTATAAGGCAATAATAACGCATTGAGTATTCGAAAACAAAAGAGGGAGAAATTGAACCATCTCATTTTTACTGGAGACATAGCTCATAGTCATATATTATACACAGGTCTTTCCTCTCCTTTATTTTGAAAACAAAGTACACCTAATCGCTTACAATGAAGAAATTACACGTTTCGTATGACCTAATACGTAGTGAGCATGACTCAGAGAATGATAAAATGAGAGGCTCGCAGAACCAACAAAGTGCAATGACATTCCTTTCCTCACTAGTTCCTCAAGGCCGGTGGTGACGTCACAGGGGAAGGGATTGAGATCATTCTTGTCTCCTCATTTGTTTTTCTTATAAAAAGATCTTTCTTTCTTTCGTTTTTTCCTTTCATTTTCACTGAATCGTATCTTCCTTACATCGTAAAGTGTGCCAACACACACAGAGAGATGGATGGGTATACGGTATACGTATGAACTATCCACGCATGCGCAAAAGTGAATCTGTTTGAAGTTTCTTTCGTGAACCTCTAAGTTAACATCGGCGGTTGGCCGTCTGTATGTAAGGCACGCTAGTCTCAATCACAACCTATAGGAAGACATTTATTTCCGTTCAACGACCGCTTGGTTTTAAAGCGGGGAGATCCTGTTTAAATAGCTTTGTTTTCTCCATATCACGACTTCGTGCTATTATTCTTTCTGCAACAGCGCTAATGCTACGTTATAAATTAATTTGTGTTTGTTGTTTATGCTTCTCTAGTTATTGTTAACCCAAAGGATTGAGTTTATTGTGTTTCGTGTTGATGAATTATCGACAGATGAACAGAACACGCAATTTAATCGACTTTTTCTTTTTAACCTTTAAACATCTATGGCTCGGGCTGGGATAGGATAGGGAACGGATACAGATCGAAGGCATCCAGGGCTTAAGTTGAGGATACTATCGTGGCATTTTCATGGTGTGTCTGAGGGAAACTTCTGGAAACATCTCGGTGAGGACGTCGGTGCTAGTATTGCACTCAGGACCTCCGAATGCAAAGCCACTGGACTACCGACTGAACTACAGTCGTTCGGTTATATGTGCTGGCAACTCGAACTGTATCAATTATAAAAAGAAACCGCTTCGTCCACCAGAAGGTGATGACTTCACTTAAGTTCACCTTGTCCACCGCCCTTCGGCTCGTAAACTCACCTTGATAGAACAGAAATTATGTTAACGATGATGGAGGTAGACGTTGTCCCGCCGGTTCTTCATCAAGATGAACTAATGATCGTTTACCATTGCCTTCCCTTAAACGAAGATCACGTTATAATGACAGGATCTACAATGTAAAATGAGCTCCGAAATAGTACTGACCCCAGCAAATATAGCACCCAAGACCCACACTTTAGTTATCACTTACGCATAGGATATAGAGACAAAGGCCGAAATTAATACTTGGTATTACTACGTTTGGAGACTAAATTGTCATAAAGCCAATGAAAATGTTACACAAGTAGGCAACTGGGAGAATCCAGCTTACTCCAAATTGGCAGACAACCTTTTAAAAGTAGTTACTTTGTGTAAATTCTTAGCAACGTGCTAAATGGCTTTGTAAACTTTAAGAGCGTACATGATTCATATGTCGCTTGTTTTAGACGGCTTCCAAACCAATGCGTTCAATGTACACTGTGATTACATAATATTAATATGAAAAAATCTAAGATTAATAAACTGCATAATAGGGCCACTCTGAAACGGATTTGAACTCGGAAATTTGTACCTCCAGGATTGATTGCATTATCATTAACACCATAAACGACCTTCTACGAGACCTATGGTTTTTCGGTTAAGTGGCTGCTAAACAACTCTGTTCAATGTACCCCTACGGTACTTGACCCTGAAACCATACGCACAAAAAACAAGCATGATAACCATTCCCGTAACGTGAGCGCGAAGGGGTTGAAGAAGTGGTGCGAAACCAACACAAGCGCCAACCAGGTGTGCAACTGTAAAAGAGCGACCGATGGTTTATGCCAGGGGCAATGAAGAGTGGGGTAGCGCAATGTGGCTATTCACGGATCTGTTATTGGGGGTTTGATCGCTGCCCGTGTCATGTGGCCTTTGTGGTAGACAAACACCATGTGCGTGGGTTTTCTCGGGGTACTCGCGTTCCCTCTCACTTTCATTTTACCAATCATCCACTATCAGTCATCCGGTCTGCGCCGCAGATGAATAAAGGCTTTATAGAAATGAATTCAAATTAACTCAAGTGTATAAGAAACCTACTAAACCCATTATCTCAATAGCCTCTATTAGCATCCCTTGTTCTGTCAAGTGGTTTTGATTTCAACAATGTATCTTGATCCGTACAACGACGCTCCCACCACCGCCGCTATTTGTCCTCTCCGCTTCGCGCTCGGAGTCCAATACTTCTTTTCATTCAAGTTGCTCCCCAGTAGCGATAAACTGAATGAACAAAAGCAAGACGAATCAGTATACATAAGTGAATGGAGAGAATATTTAAACACACATAAGGAAACATTGAACCCGATGGCTGGGAAAGTACAAACCTGGGGCATGTTGCCTGGTACAGTTACGCTCGGGCATTATTTAATTTCTTCACACATTGCACAAAAACATTTATTCTTAATGGAAATATAAAGATTGTGGTTGAATATCCGAAACTGTGTATACGTGATTAATGTCAGTGTATTAAATAGCTCTCATGCAAGTGAATTTTATCTACGACCTTTAATCAACTTTGGATCAGCTTAAATGGATGATGATGGGAGAATTGGTGAAATGAAGGAAAAGGGAGGAAACGAAAGAACCCTGAAGAACCCCCACATACAGTGTTTTCGTTCACCACAAAGTCCACATGGCACGACTAGGTCTCCGAGACCAAGACTGGTCGTGGTCTCGTCTCGTCTCGAATTCGAGAACACGACCGAGAGCGAGACTAGACCGAGACTCGTCGCATCGAAATACTCGCGATGAGACCAAGACCGAGACTCATCCATCAACACTCGTTGTGTTTCATATATACATGTATTGGTAGCGATAAAATGAAAGAATAAACGAGACGAAGTGGTATACATACGTTGCTGGAGGAAGACATTTAAACACACACTTTGAAACATTGCAAGCGATGGCTTGGAAAATACAAACATGGGGCAGGATGCCTGTTCTGGTTACGCTCGCTCATAGCCTTGTAATAGGATGAGGGGTACTGTGGACCTAAACCGTACGGTATAGAAAGGCCTAAGGTGACATAGTACAAAACCCTTACCCTTGATGGAAAATAGATGAAAAAGAGGTAGTGTGTGCTTACCGTATATGGGAAACCCACGTAGTGTCGCCAGGTGTATAGGACAGGTCCTGTACATGTTCAAGGTGTTCAATATGGGCGGGAGACACAGCAGCAGGTGCATACTGGATAAATGAACATAGGAGAACGCAGGAGATAGATAACACACAGAGCATGGAAACCAAGGATCACTTAAGCTGGGACGGGAGGGATAGGGTAAACTAAATCAAGATACAAATACAAACAGTAAGGATAAAAAGGAAAAAATGCAAAAAGGAAAAAGGAGAAAAGATGCAAAGAAAAAAATCAAGCCTAAAATAGAAGTTACAGCTGCCGAGGAGACCCGGAAGGCCAATATATCATGGTATCCGAAGAAGAAATCCTCGCATCGCGCACCTCGGATACACTATCCGAAGGTACGGGTAGCACCACGTACGTAAACGTGTTGTGGAGGAGGAGGAACCGGAGAGGGTTCTGAATTGGTGTATCCGGGTGGGTGGCATGGTTCTGTAGCGGCAGATGCTGAGGCTTGAAGCCCGGAAGGTTCTGGACGAGGGTTGAGGTACGGGGTCTTGGATGTTGGGGGTAGGTAAAACATTGAGCAGTGGAGTACGGATCGTTATGTATCGTATCCGTAAGGGCATCGGAAAACCTAAACCCTGGGGGGGGGGGTATCCACAGCCGGATCGTACAAAATGCGGCTGGACCCTGTTGGCGGGGTGGCGGTACGAATCGATAAATCAAGCGGACGTGGAGAAAGGTCCAGTGGGCCGTCCGGATTCACCCGAAAGGGGTGCGGTACAACCGTACTAGCGTTTTCTAGTACACGAGAACGCAATCGGCCGGTAATAACTCTTGCTGGGGGACACGCTCGAGCTCGATTGCGTAGGGTTTAATCCACCGGCGTACTGTAAAAAGAGTCGCGCATGGGCCGCAACCCACGCACTGCTTCGTCCACTAGCAAGCACCTCCACTGAGGATGAATAGCTGGCGTCACTATTACTGGCACTCATGATCACTACTATACACACCACCGATTGCAAACATAAACACTGACTGCACGAAAAAAGTTCACCCCAGCTAACGTCACCCAGAAACTACAATAACAAAACATCTGGCTATACAATGTATAACAGTTCCCCAGAATGCTGCGCACTTTTGAAATAGTTACCGGCAGCAAAAGCAAAGAATGGCAACTATCACTATAGAACCATACAATGAGGGGAACCCGAGGTATATTATATATACTCCCAACACGTCTGGTCAGCGTGGGAGCAGTAGACCGCCTCACCCAGTAGTGGATTGAATATGGCTGTGAATTATATATATACGACCGCCTACGAAAAACGACCAACGTGTAAAGTGCTAAAAACCGAACACAAAAGGAGGAGGAAAGGGACAACTGCCGGGTGGGTGGGAACCGACCTTTATTGGCCTTCCATCGTAGATTACGCACGGAACTACAAAACGGGAGGTATATGGACAGGTGTGACAACGAAAGGTAAACGTGTTTCCAGTGGTAGGATGCAGTGAGGTAAAAAGGAAGCACACTGAAAAGATACACGAAGAAGCCTCGTAGTGGTAGCTTCTTTCACGTAGGATCTCCAGACACAGGAACCATTTTAAAACCAGATACAAGTACATTTGGCAAAGGGAAAAACACATATCCATAACAAAGGAGTACCCACCTTGCCTGCCTAGTGACGAAATGTATAGCGCACTGTAATCTAATGGATGATAAAATTCCATCCGAAGGAGGCCAAACGTCTATTAATTATGGCAATGAGTTGTAATTTTAACATTACTAAGCGTGTCGCCAACTTCTGCGCCGAGTGTGAGCGGGTGCACAGGACCAGGGAAAACCGGACAAGCTGATAATATTGTCGTACCGGTAACACTCGTTGAATAATCTCATACGTAAATTGTGTATAAAGATCTTGGCGACAGCGAACGGGAAAGTTGCTTAACAGTACGTCGTATCCACGCATGTCCATCACTACCGTGCACTGTGGCAAAAACCAACAACACAATTGGGAACAAGCTCGCAGGTACACCGTTTGGAACGCCACGTAAAGGACGTTAGGAACAACAAAAGCAGACAGTCCGAGAAACTGGTAAACGAGATTTTACTTTCCAAAAACAAAATTCCCTAGAATATAAGTTGGTTCAAAACTATATATGCGAAACAAGAATGACGAAACCGATGTCTACAATTATTTTTTATCTATGTCTTGTGACCTCTATTTGAACGCCGTCCTGGATGGATCGATGTTGTTATAAAAGTATATATTTAATATTTACAGCCACGGGGGTGGATCCACTTCCTGTCTCAACAACTATAGATCATATCTTAACTTCGTCTTTTCAATAAGCAATGTTCAAGTCCAAACGAAGGTGCTGGACAAGTTCGAGTTTCTAACGAAAACGAAGAAGCTTCTTCAGAAACCAGACTTTACTCTTTCAGGTTACACTCACAATTACGACTTGTTCATGGCTATAGCCGTACTTTGTATGTTCAATAGGAAACAAATTATTTTTCCTGGGTTTTGTTTTTTCTATGTTTTTACGTGTTTATATTTACCTTTGATTTCCATTCTAAAACCATACACCTTTTGAGGTTTTAGTGACACTTAGATGTCATACATTTCTTCCGTTGTGTGTTTTATTCTTACGACATAAACAACTTACTCCTTGCCAATACTCAACGTTCTCCTTGGTACGCATAGATTTTCTTTTTACTATATAAGTAATAAGCGTTTCAGTCTGTGCCCTACGTCCGTACATAATGGCTACTAAAAGCATGAATCACAACATAAACCCAACTGTAACCTATCAACGGTCTACAAACGCTTTTAGTGTTTGAACGCAAAAATCATTGCTAATCAGCTTCCTTTAAAAAATGAACAATTGTTGCGAATGTTCATTTGAATGGATACAACTGACCGAACTTTGCACCAATCGTTTTAGAATAATTTTTGGTTCTACTAACAAGCATCGGCTCTTACGTGTCGCACGAATGATAGGTTTTTAGGGAGCATTATCTTTTTCATAGGGGGCAATACAGTTACACTACAAAGTAACAACACTGATGTCTTAGGCACGGCTTCCGTTGAAATAGATCTACCGGTGAACATACAGAAACCAAAATACCTGCTCACAATTCAAACCAAAGGGACTGCCGGAAATAGGCCATATTAATTAGCGATGAGGTCATACAGACTTATAAATATTTACCTACCTGGGAGCATACGTAACAGGGTCACGGCAGAAATAAAATGTCTCTTCGTATTGGGCATTCTTGTTTTACCTCGGTCCAGAACCTCGTGCTTATTATAACGATTATTCTGCCAGTCTTACTTTACGGTTGGAACAGTTGGAGCCGATGAACATGAATTACGAGTGGTCTTGAGCACGATATAGGGACAAGATGACGGGGGAATGGAGGAGACTGCATAACGAAAACCTTCACCGGATGTTGCATTCGGAACGACTACGATGGGCAGGCCATATAGCTCGTATGAGATTATATTCCATCCTGGTCGGTACACCAGAATGAAACAGACCGTACGGAAGACCTAGACGTCGTTGGGAAGACATTAGAAGGGATCTTCGAGTGGTATGTGTTTGTAGTGAACACAAGTTTGATCTTGCTCAGGAATCCTTGCGCAGGAATCCTTGTTATTTTCAACATCCCTGGGGGCACGAAAACAGTTCACAGGCATAATTGTAATTAGTCTGTCGTTACTTACCCATCAGTTTCGTTATTACTTTTGTCTGGAAATAGGGGCGGGATTTGGTGCTCCATTTACTATACTTTCCTTAAGAATATAGATTTGAGTCGAACTGAGCCGTCGAACCTGCGTGTCTCTTGAAAGTGTATTACTACTGTTTCAGCTGCATTATCCGGATAAGAGATGGTTTTTCATCCGTACTAGAAGGCTACAAGAACTTTTGATTGCAAAAGACTCAGTCCAAAACTGATTGCAAAAGACTGGTTTCCCTCAGTCCAAAACAGCGATGTTGGTTATATTTTTCCAAATGTAAAGGTCGAGCACCAGATTATTATTATTGCTGCAGATCATTAGTTGCGAAGTTGAGAGAATTAATATAACAATTAGCACTCAAGATAATTGTGCTACGTTGGAACCAGAGCAAATTTCAAATCTTGGATTGTTCTTTATTGAAAATTAAGAGACCAGTTTTATTGACTTCGGAGATGTGACCGGAGTATTTTTCGCCAAGGTGAACCCTCTTCCGCCTCGCAACACACCAAAGAAGAACTCTGATACTTGAGAGTTTAATTTTGTTGATTTCACGATATACGCGTGAAATTTGTCAACATAATATGGCCCATCTGGCAGAATATTGTTTTAAAACGTACCGTTTGACTCTCCTTTTGTTCTATTTCTGTACTACCCTCACAAAATCGCAGTACGTGTAGTTAGTAGGAGCTATGCTATGTTGTTAAGTCCTGCTTCTTCAAGTGGGTAATTTTGGTCCTGCTGGAAAGATATATGCGGTATCAATGTCTTGAATGAAGAGTAATGCACATCGACTACTTTCTTGTTCAGGAATCAGGAACTCGAAGCCGTTTCATCTGCGAGATTTTGGGCCACAAGAGAACTTTCTCGTACATCATATTTAGTTTCCTGCTATCCGATTACCCTGCTTTCATTTTTAGTTTCAAGTTATCTCAAACAGGTTCGTCACACATCTAGAATGCTTTTGTGTGTTGACAAACATTTTCAAAGACAGTTTACTTGCTATGTGAGAGATTTGTAAGAGATAAGAGATTTTCTTGTTTGAGGACTTAGTACTCACTCTATTTTTTTCTTCATGTGGTTTAGAAAGTAGAAGTAGTGGAGAAGCAACAATGGCTTTTTGGAAAGCGTCCCCGTTAAATGAATTAACCCAATATTGGCCGAGAAATTGTAAACCTGGTTGGTATGTGACTCCACCATTATGAATTTCTCAGCGAAGATGAACAGTTTTAAAATCTCAGATAGTTCATATTATATACACGCTTATCGATCTTCAATTGCTGCTTGACTTTGTACAGTATTTCTAAAGGCAGGACAAAACACAGGGAGTAGGTACACACACAGTGAGGAGGCCTCTTAAAAACTCGCTTATTCTTAGAGATTGGATTTTGTGGTCTGCAAGAAGAAAAGGTTGGATGCCAGAGGAAAATGTATAGGGTAGGATTTCTCTTCCTGAAATATAAAACTTCATTTGCGTGAGATTTGCCAGTTTTAGAAACACTGAAAAAACTTACTGTTGGAGGTAGTCAGGTAGGCTATACTGAAAAGTGGAAACTAATTGATACACGCACCCGTTGGAAGAAAATGGAACAATCATCGTATTGTTGACGTCGTTTTTAATTCGCAGATTGTTTTGTAGCCGTTCTCAGTTCTTTCATCCTCATTTCTCTATCTGAAACTATCGAGTCAGATTCTTCTTCTTATGACACCCAAACAGCGTAAGCATATCGCGGGTTGCGTAACGAGTAGGGTATGCTACTTATGTAATGATTAAGAATTGAAAATAGCTCGTTATCAAAATTTTGCCAGGTGAATATATTAATCACTTTTAACACACCAAACCAATGGTGTTAAATCGTGTACTGTCGCCTATATCACGTACAAGTTTCTTCAGCTACGTCATTTACAGGAACGTTTGGAACTTTCGATAACTTCATAGCATGAGCAGTATTTCTGCAATGTGAGCTTGAAAAAGAACCAAATAGGCATTCCTGAAAAGTAGCTAAAAGTAGAGTACGTGAGATGAGCAACGATGGTTAGTAGTTATTGTGGATGTTTCGTCACACCTCATGAAATTTGCAATTTGTCCCCTCCCCCACAGATGATAAAGCATTTCAAGTAATCGACAGTAACAATAGATTTCACATTTGTAGATAACGAATGTCAAAATTGTGTTAAATTTAATTCTTGGACTCTTGGACGTGTTAAACTTGACACACCGCTGAGACTGATCTCTCATATTTTGTACGTGACCTCGGCGATCAAAGTTCTAATCTCTGTATTTCCCACAAAATAAAAACCATTCCATCCATTAACCGAATATAGCTACTATTTTGTAAGAAACATTGGACGTAAACAGATTAGTTATGCAAAGGCACAGCAACTATATTCCTTCACTAGTTACAAAGGTGATGCTTCTTGGTGTTTAGTATTTTACATAGGAATACGATGACTTCGTACGAAAGCCTTGTTTGTTTCCTTTGAAGGGAAGAAATTTCTGTGTTCTAACGCTGCCCATGTGTGACGCTAGTGCGTAGAGGTGTGTCAAGGTAAAGGCGGAGATCACTTTCCTCAAACAAAGATCTGTCCAATCCAAACAGAGGGAACATTCTTGTATGAGAGAGATAACTGAGGCGTGTTGAAACTTCATAGTCTTACTGTAAAACATGCAAATTTGACGTGTCTTTCGGGAGAAAAGTGAAAGAGGGGGATATGTTTGCTCTCATACAATGAAATGTGCTATTGAAGTCGTTATTTGCCTTTTGGTTGAAAATCAAATAAGTTTTTTATTTCTTCAATCGATAATGGTAGGTGAATTTTTTTAGGAACGCGTGATCACCAAATAGTAAGGTGATTCCACTCGATATTTCTGGTGAGTAGCACATAGTAATTTCACAATTTGCGTTGTGATTGACACTTGAAGAATTTGATTCAAGAAGGGGGCAACTCCATCCCAATTTCATAAAGGTTCAGAAAGCAGTTTTTAACAATATATGTTTATTTTGCCAACTGAAATACTTAAAAGTTATTTAAATCAGATAGTTAAAATATTTTATTAATTTTATAACTAGAGGAAATACTTTCCTTTGCTTGTGATTTTGCGCGTGGGGGTTCCCAACACCCCAGTTGTAAGTAAGACCAATTTGGAAAATTTAGTTTTTGCAAAAGAGTTTTAAACCATTCAATATGGCTGCATTAGTTATTTATAACAAATTATTTGAACTACTTTACGGTGTGATAAAATAACAACGGAAATATACCAGCATGTAGGAAAAAGTGTCCATTTTGACCAGACCTCCACTCCACCTCACCTGCAGCTCTGATCTGGTCCTCCGCCTCCACTCCACATCACCCTCCAGAATGGAGTTCGCCCTCCACTTCACAACACACTCCATCATGGAGATAGCCCTCCACTCCAGCAATGATCTGCCCCTACACCTCCACTCCACCTCCCCTCCGGCTCTGCTCTGACCCTCCACCTCCACTCCACATCACCCTCCAGCACGGAGGTCACCACCACCTCTACTAAACATTATCCAACAGCTATGATCTGCCCCTCCACCTCTGATCTGGCCCTCCACTTCCACTCCACATCACCCTCCAGCATGGAGTTCCACCTCCACTCCACATCACCCTCCAGCATGGAGATAGCCCTCCACCTCTACTCCACATCACGCTCCAGGTTGGAGGGTGAGAGGGAATGATGTTGAGGGATCTCCGGATGGTCAACCTCCGGAACATGGGCGTCGCCAGAAAATTTTCCAAGGTGGGGCAGGTGGAGCCATAAAGATAAAAAAAGTTCTAGGCGAAAGGCAGGTTTATTATTATTATTAGCGCACCCGTATGAAGTATGAAACGTAAGTGAAAAACAAAAGATATAAGGTTTGTCCTCTTTGTCCAGTCTGGATCTCAGCAACTACACAAGCCCGACAGACTTGAAAAAAAAATCTTTATTTTTGGTAAACTTTATTTTTATATGGGCCAGTTTAGTAACTTTGGACTTCGGCCCGTCACGATTTGCCTTTAGCTGTTAAGTGTTAAAATCCACACCCATGCCCCTGCCGGGACTCGAACCCGGGACCGTTGAGTCAATAGCCTACCGCCGCAGACCGCTCGACCACCCGGCCGGCCGGACAGACTTGAGTCTTGAGCCATACTGCCATACACCGCTAGATTCGTCATGATCTCAGACGATGGGAAAAATTATGATCTTGAATCTTAAAGTGACGGGTCCTTTTCATTTATTATTAGTTTTCTCCAATTTTGATATATATTTTCACATGGTATGTTTCAGTATACCAGATATCAGTAAATAACTACAAGTCACACAGAGATGACTGGGGAATGAAGGAAACTGCATAGTGTTTACAAATAGAATAGACGAGGTCTGTCAGGAAAGTAATGAGATTGTGCTTGTAAAACATGTTATTTACGATGCATTACAAAACCACATGGTGACCTTCGAAGTAGTTCCCTTGGGAAGCTACACACCGACGCAGACGTTGCTCTCACTCACGGAAGCATTGCTGGAAGTCCTCAAGTGACACCATTCGAAGTTCCTATGTCAAGACCCTTTCAATGTTTTCTACAGACCCAAAATGATGGCCACGAACAGCATTTTTTATTTTGGGGAATAGGAAGAAGTCACAG
>JAGDQP010044953.1:0-10155 GCA_022664845.1 Lepisma saccharinum
TGTGTCGATCTATATTGTCATTTGTTTATTTCATTACTTTTGGATTTATTTCGATATCTTTGCTTTGTCAATAAAGTTAACATTCCGAATAAATAGTTACGGCTTATTTTGGAACAATTTTACTTCGTATTACCAAGAAGTACTTCAATGTGTTAAACTGTCCGGGGCTACCCCATGTTCCCCTAAGTATCGAACCAAGGAGCCTTTACATGCGTTTTAGTGTGTCTATTTTGTGTCCGAACTGCTACGAGTTGTTATATATTTCTTATTATTATAACTGGTACTAGTACTAGATATATAATTCTTATTATAACTGGTCCGCTATCACCAGTGCTACTATTTTATTATATGCTCTTCGCAAAATTATTCGATTATCCTCTATTCAAATAATTGCTTAATTAGCCACTATCCCGATAATTATTTTATTATCTGCCATCCAAATAAAATAATTGCTTGATTAGCCACTATATTGGGTTATTATTTCAATACTTTCTGCCCGGATGATTGGTTGAATAGCCACTGCTCAGATAATTATTTAATTATCCGATATCCGAATAATTCCCTTATTAGCCGCTACTCCGATATTTATTTGGTTGAATTATAATTAGCGTCCTAAACAAACTGGTTAACTTCTAAGGACCGGACGTACAGTTTCTGCTAAAATGGACCTAGAAGCACTCCACTGAAATGAATCCCTATGAATCTTGAACCAATGTCTATGCTCACGGAAAGTGAACATGTCAATCTCTTGCCCAACCAGGTGTCCGAATAATTATTTCATTATCCATTATCCAGATTATGTAAATAATCGGATATTAAATTATCAGATTATTAAGAGCCATAAGGACGACCTACGGGGTAAAGGAAGCTATAAAACAACAATGTTTGATCTAAAAAAAATATACTGGTGCACTGAAGCACAAAAATTAACAAGTGAGGTGGAGCCCAGTCCAGGGACTGTGTACACAAGCTGCCGCCAGGCTTCAGCAGCGAGCATACCCTGGCAATTATATTGTCAACATTCAAAATTTGTCAATTTTGACTTATTTACACATTCGGACCCCTGAAACTACACTCTATCCGACAATATCACTCGCATAACCATACAGAAGCCACGTGAGAGCTCTATTGTCAGTTTTCCAAAACTCCAGTATAGTATCTGTATCCGTCCTCAATACTGGCACTACTTTATTTATATTAACACAATTTCACAATAATGACGCTGATCAGCAAGAGAAAACTTTGAAATGTAATACTGTATAAGAAGTATCCTGTTACCACTCTTTCTTGCTTTTCGATATAACTTGCAAATCATCCAAACTTTCAATTGCGATTATCTCAAAACTAACTTTTTTGAATTGTGAAAGTATCATTGCCGGGGAGCGAATGATCAATGTTGCGTTCGAAAATTGCGACGAGGCCTTTCCAACAATACATCCCCCCCCCCCAGTATTCCCAAGGCGCCCCCCCCCCCCCCCGAAACTTGCGAACCACCGCTGCTATCTAAATAAATCATTCGGGTTTTCAACTCGTGTTGCTGAGACCTATCCAACGACACCTCAACCACCTTTCTAGTACTAGTAGTTGGAAGTTGTCGGCAGACGTACAGATGGACAGAGCGATCACAGCACTTTCTGCTGAAGCCTAAAAGAGATCAAACAAGGAATCTGGTTGGAAAGGAAAAGAAACAACATGACGTCTCATCTTTGGAGACATGCTCTTTCAAAAATATAGATTAATATTGGTATTTCGTTCCAAAAGAAGAATTCACTGAGGAGAAGAATCTTTCCTGTAGACCTATAAAAAGGCACAAAAGATTGAATAAATGAATTACTATATGGACCGAAAGTGAAGTGACAAAAAATTAGAACCACCGAAAAGATGTGAACACGGGAAACGAAAAACAAGTACACAACACGTATGTGACGACGAAATTTGGAAGAAAGTGGGTGAGAGAAGGGCAATAATAAAGAAGACTGATCGAATTGCAATTTTCGTCATCAAGCACACAGTTTCTACGTAGGGAATCCAATGCATATTTCAGGTACTGTTTCTTTCAGGCATGTTTTCGAGAGGAAGGGGGCGATATCAGCCGCTCCTCCGAAATAATTAGTCTCAACACTTGTATTACTCACACGTATACCGAAATACGTGTATAATAGCAATTTCTTTAAAAAATGTTCATGTTATTTTTAAGGTTAACTAAGGAAGTACGACATACTGTTGAGTAACATTATTGTTATTTTATATTTTAGTACATTGGAGTCAATATACATTATTTATAACTTTCTTGAGCCCCCTTGAATGAAATCTGGAAGAAACACTGCGTTTGAATTCAAGGATAAGTGCTGGTCTATACATCAACATGTGATGTCATTCGTCACGAAAGCGGCCTCATCTAAACAACACAATATCTGGTCCCCCGATGGCGCAGTAAACTTCATTCAACCTTGTTGTAAGGTTCACATAGCAAGACTAAAGGCAATCAAGTTTGAATCATACTTACTAGTTAACACCTGACAAACTTGCCATATTACTTTTGTTACACCAAATGTGAAATAGGTCTGCCATGATATTAGCTTCCAAATATATCAGTACAGCTGTCTACGTTTAGCTTGAATCAAACATGTAATTTGAAGTCAACTTACAGTTAGTACAATCAAATTCAAACTTAAATCAAGCTTCTTATATAAATCGTAACTACATAAGTGAAAATCAACTGAAATCAAGATTGTCACAAGTTTGCATGCTATGTTGGTTTCCATGGAAACGAGAGGAAGAAACTACTTAGGACATTTAGTTGCTCAAAGATTGTACACTGAAAGAAATAATTGAGTGTGACTGGAGGGTGAATAGTAAAAGAAGGAAGATAGATGGTACTTCTTGACAATATTAAGAAGATAATTCGTATGTTAAGAGAAGAACACAAACGCACTATTGGGATCATCAACGGAGAGTGCTAAACATGCCTTGAAGAACCTTCCGCTTTCGACATAACATTAATGATGATTATATTTGGTCCTAAGCCAGCTTGACTCAGGGATGAGGTTCACCAGTGAGCATAACTTCAAGAAAAAGGGACAGTCAACAGACTCGTGTGTTGTGACGGGTTCAAGTCTCGTGGCGGTCAATTAAACGCGTGGTTCGTAGTTTACTTTACAAAAAATGTAGGTTCCGTTCTTAGAAGTTTACTTGCTAGTTTAGCAAACAAAGTTTAATTGTAGGTATCTACGTCAATGTTTGTCTGGTGAGATTGAGGAAAATTCGCAAATAATAATAATAATAAATAATAAATAAAGGATCAAAATCGTGTTTCCAATACCGATTCGTAGCCAACGTTTTCCACCTCAACTCGAAGAACAAATGAGTCTTCTAAAACATTTTGATGAGCACCCTTTAATATATCAATAAACTCCATATTGGATATTCTAAAATTAAACCCCCTGATATAAAATCTAGTACCAGAACCGAAAGGTATGAAATTAAAAAGCAGACCACAGCAAAAAGGCTATGATCAATGTATCTGACCTCTTGCCGTCTGCAGTCCCTTCGACAGTCTCTCTCTCTCTCTTTTTTCTCTCTCTCTTTTTTCTCTCTCTCTCCCTCTCTCTCTTTTTCTCTCTGTACACGTAGTGGGAAAACGTGGAGGTAGTGGAAGATTTAAACTCGCTTGAATTCGATTAACTTTACCGTTCACTAATACTTTTCGGCAGAGAAGGCGAAATAGCTTAGAACAGAAGAAATGTCTACCCAGGATTTACCTGGAGCTGCACACGGTTCCTGGTTAAGTTCCCTAATTAACAGTCAACCACAGACGAAGTCAGAAAGAAGTAGAAGGCAGCAAGTGGGTGACACAAACTGTAAAGGAAACGATAGCATTAAAAGGTTAAACTGCTAAATGAAATAATTCCCCACACGAGAGTAGCGTGAAAGCAATTTCACATGTAACATAAATGGCTGACCGAACTGGAAAACCAGTTTTACCACACAAAGCAAGATATCTATCCTATTGGATGAAGTTATGCAATAAAAAGAAACTAACGCTATTTTCGTTATATTCGAGGTTTTGGATCCAAATAGGGCTGTACGAAAATTAAACATCCCATATCGTTCACATCGAAAAATCTTTGGAAATCGAAGTGTCATAAATATCGAAAAATCACACGAAATCTAATATCGATGAAATAAAAAATAATTTGATATGGATATTCCATATATCGATTTTCTAGATATCGATTCTCTAAAATATTGATTTGATTGATCGATTTATGAAAAAATCGCACAGCCCTAGATCCAAAGTGATCATGATGCGATGTTATACATTTAACAATCTGGTTGTTAAAGAACAGAAAGGTTTATTGTTGAACTGAATTGGTCAGTGAAAAAACGGCGTAAGCAAGCCTAAAACCGCCTATTTCGAGGTCCAAATACGAGCTACCACTTTTATTTTTCGAATATCTTCAAAACGTTCTAAAGAATGTACTAAACAACAACTGCAAATATGTCTGAGATATGTTTACTTCATAATGTACTTGCAAATATATATTAGAAACCCACGACTATGATATTAAACACATATTTTACAAAGATGTCATAATCTTGACTTTTGAAACACTGGTCTAAATATGGGCTACCCTTAAAGTTACCCTAAATAATTAAGAAGAAATTTTAACAGTTCAAGAGTGATATAGTGATAACAAGTGTATATTTATATGAATCATAGATAGTCCTCCTTCTCTGAACCAACGCATTCTTTATGTGCTCACCTCGAACACATGACACACACAACCCATAGGTCTCCCTGTGTGTTCAGAGAACATCCTGTCGCAGAAAATACAATTCGTATCTGCATCATCTGGCTTTTCTTGTGCAGCTGGCGTATCAAAGTAACTATCTTCATCATCACTAGGATGTAGATCAGAAAACATCATCCTGGATTCTTCTCAATCTGATTCTTGTCCTGTGAATTCTAAAGTTTCTTGTCTTCTTTTCCGTTCAGTTATATTCCATTTGTTTTTGTTTTTTTAATTGTTCAGCTCTTGCTGAAAGATAATGTCTCCTTGTATTTACTAGATTCCGGCATTTCCAAGGAAACCATAATTGTTTCTTTTTCGGGTTATTCGCTATAGCAGTAGCACTTCCTCGATTCATTGTATTTTTCTTTATAGCAGGAGTTGCGGAAATATGAAAAGGACTTACTATGTTTGAAATTCCAAAAGAGAAGGAAACTTTTAAAATGAAGATGTAGGTAGGCAAGGAAGCCCGTATTAGACCATTCATAGGGGTTGCTTCGTGACGCAACGGAAGTCAATACACAATATTATTTATTCTTTGTTTTATACTGACCACAAATGTTGTCCCTGATTAATATAACTTACCTTATAAAACATTCATACTTGGTTTTAATATATTTAAAAAAAACTGATAAAACTTCTCCGCTGTTAACATGCACAACGTACAAATAAATCAACCACATCAAAAACTCTTTGTCGCTAACTGAATTCCGTCACCAGCTTCGTCCTCGACGAACTGTTTCACACTTTTGTGACCAGTATATACAAGTCTAAAGCACCTACTAGCCTGTATTTCGGCCATTGCCCATATTTACACCTTCTCCTCTATATGTGCTCAATTATGTTTCCAATCATACCAGCAATGGCTAGTAATGAAAATAGAAGCACTGGATTTGTACCGTTGTAAATCTCTTGTAGATCTCAACGAGCATTATCACAGAATTCTACAAATACGAAAAAATATTGTATTAATGCAGTATACAAAGATCAATTTATTACCAACACCAAACATTCGTCAAGTTCATCATGACGGTTGAGAAGTGAATCTAGATGGACTCAGATCATTTCTACTGGATTACGCCGCAAAAAGCAATCAAATGATTATTATGTTCCTCCGAACTATAAAGTGGCAATTGTAATTTGATGTCAGATTGGCACGCCAGTTCGTAATGACCAACTCTCATACGGTTAGATAAATTTACTCCTTTTGCGGCATACATAACCCTGTATTAATTGTAACCGGTGAAAATCAAAGAAAGTGGCTATTCTACTCGTAGCTTGGCCTCAAGCTGGCAATGACATTAAAATTGTTTCTAACTTTGAAACAGTTAGGGATAAATAACTCCTTTGTGAAACGGAAATAACTTTTGTTTAAAATCGGTGTAAATCAAGAAAATTTGTTATTGTAATTTGATGTCAAGTTCAATTCCCTTCTAATTCCGAATGGTTACAGAAAATTGATTCATTTTTGTAGCACAATGCAGTACAAACGATTAAAACCATTTTGACGAAATCGGTGAAAATTAATAATAATAATAATAAAAGTTATGATTCTAGCTTGAAGCCAAACTGAAATCGCTACTTTGAATTTGCTCAAGCTACGAAAGAGTTACTGACAGTTCGATTTGGTGCATAATCCACTACTGAGACCCTTTTAATCAATATAAATTAATATAAAAAGTGTCGAATCTGGGTTGACGTCAAACTGAAACCGCCACTTGTGAGTTCTCTCTAGCTCCGAAACTGTTAGAGTAAGTCGATTTTGCTACACAAGCGACTGAGACCGCTGCGATTTAGATATGTGAAAATAGAAATAAGTGGAGATTCAAACTTGACACGAAGCTGGAATCGCCAATTTGAATTGGCTTGAGCTTGAAAAATATTCCTAAACATTAAATGCCTTTTGATGCACAATCCAGCACAAATGATTGAAATTATTCTGAACAAAGTAGGTGAAAATAAAAAAATAACTTATCTCGATATCAAGCTTAAATCACCACTTTGAATGCGTTCTAACTCGGGAAGAATTCAAGATAATTGACTGCTTTTTACGACACAAACCAGCACCAAAAAACTGACACTATTTTAGACAAAACTGATCAAAATAAAAAAAATGATAATTCTAACTTGACATTAAGCTGCTTGCGTCACTTTCAATTACGTCTGGTTACGAAACGGGCTGAGATAATTAACTGCTTCTGGCTGCTAAATTCAACACAATCACAAACGATTGTGCTAATACTGATTAAGCATTTCTCACATTTAGGGGGCGATTCCATCTTGACGTGAAGCCAGAATAGCCACTTTGAAAAGTCATTTGTGTGTTTCGCGGATGAGAACAAACTACTTAATGTGTTTAATCCAGTAGAACAAACGCATGCTGTATGTAATGTTTAGTTTTAATTAGTGATGGTGGTAATTCAATTTTGACACGTAGTCTATATAGATTGTCTTTGCTTTTCTTATGGTACGGAACTGACGTTGGAGAGACTAGTCAAATCTACCAAATTCCATTTGCGAAAAGAAAACATATCCTTTAAAAAAAAATGGCAAAGAGAATATACGTGATGCATTAAGAAAAATTAATTTAAAATAACTTGTAAGAGACAAATGAAATCTTGTTAACAGTGTTAAAGCAACGGAGTTTTGTTTCTAAAGTTTCCATACACATATACATTAAACTAAATATCAAACACCGAACAGAACTAATAATTTCAACTGCTTCCATCTATTGAGCAGGAAATTAGAAAACATTCTCCAGATTTTTTTAAGCTCTTGACTGCAGAATGAAGAGTAGAGTTTTTACTTTTTACCGAATAAATTTCATTCAAAAGCAAGGGAAAATGGCCTCGTAGAAAAGCAAGTGGATCACATAATAGCATATTTCTTACATGACAGTAAGGTGGAAAACTTTCGTTCAAAACGTCTATAAGTGTGTGGAATGCAAATATACGTACAACAATAAAACATTTAAAGGTATGGGACTATGTAAAACTGGTTGGAGTCTACTTTGGTGTCCATACAATATACGGCCAAAATTTAAAAAAAAAAAAAAAGTTTGCTGACAGTAAAACAAGTAAAAATGTTCTTATGAACATGGGTGAAAATCCGGTTCCTTTTGAAGATACAGCGTTTCCAACTTGGCCCCTCAAGTCTGCACCTAAAAATGGGAAGAAAATGAATAATTCTCAATAAATCAGAAACGATGCAGTGAATGAAATTTCTGATTGCGAAAATTTGTTTCTAACAATATGATGGTGGATATCAGGAATAAAAACATAGTATCAGTGTTGTCAACCCGATATAACATTTAAATTTTTCAAATGGCACTACGTCGTTTTATTGAGTATTTGGCATTCTATAGTGATAAAAAATATATAAAAGGAAATATTGCAGTGTTGCAAACTGTGGATGAAATATCCTAGCAAATTACGTTGTTTGTAGAAGATTGCAAAGAAATTTGTCTTATCCATAGTTTGCAACACTGTGGTGTGTTTTACATATGTTTTTATCATGACTAGAGGATGCTAAATGCTCTATAATACGACGGAGCGCCATTAAAAAAATAAACGTTATACCGGATTGGCAGCACTGACAACCCGGTGATATGGTACTTTCACTTCTGTTATCCACCACGTTATAAGAAAGAAATTTCCCCAAACGAGATTTTCATTCAATGCATCATTTCTGATTTATTGTCAAGCGTCGACTTTGGACACAAAGTTGAAACCGCTGTAACTCCAAGCGAAGCGGAACTTCAGCCATGTTCATAGGAACTTTTTTTTTACTTCTTTTGATGTCAGCAATCACTTCTAAAATTTTGGCTGTGTATTTTAGGGACACCTTGTATACGTAGTGTTGAAAAAAAAAACACACTAACAGAACGACCTCACAAGACTTCTGACAAGAAAATAGATTATCAAAGGTTCACAAATGCTTCGTTTTGGCGCTATAGGCTGCCGAAAGCATGAGAAAATGAACTTTAGGGCTTGATATTTGCAATAGCATTAAGAATAGAATTGAGCTGACATGGTACCCTCAAAAATTCCAAAACCCTCGTCTGAATAAAAATGTATATTTCAAAATTGTACAATTGTTGCGCAAGGGGTTCCCCAAAGGAAGAAGGGGATTCTCAGAAATTTTCTGAAGTAAAGGTGCATCGAAATAAGCACGAATAGGAGGACTACCTTCCAGCAAGTAACAATAATTCGTTCCAGGCACGTATCCGAAAGTTGGTTTTGGAAGGGGTCCAATGAGTTCCGGAAGGGTACAAAGTGAGTCTGGTCATGAAATGTAGACCCCTATATTAAATACATATCATTACCCCTGAAGTTATACTATTTTTCCAGAAAACTCTGAGTTTGGGGAGGTCAAGGACCCTCCCACTAAATACGTCCCTGAGTAGTTCCCAAGTTGCATAAAAGCTTCAGTAAGTTTTATAGTGGCATGCTTAGTCACTGATACGTGAGCTGTAATATACATTGATACTCTGACGGAAAAAAGGTTTGCCCTGGCGTGGGCACAATCACATTTTACAGTGTCTGGTGAGTCTCAATTGAGTCTCAATTTTGTCCTAATTTCCCCCATCGCTAAGTTTAGCATGACGTATTGACAACATGAAGAAGTGAATTAGTTTAGAGCAGCAGAGAACACATTTTAACTTACTGAGAACCTCGCAATATACTTCGCATTTGACAATAATATTGTCATATCTAACAGTGCGAGACGAATTTCAAAAGAGGCAAATAAACAAGTTCGTAATAGCAACGCTAGATGAAGCAACGACAGCAAAGATGACCACTGTAGCTTTATCAAAATCTCGAACTGTACAGTGAAGTTGAAATCTCCCCCGTTTCACGATTTCTCTCCTGGTCCAGATTCGTTACCAAACTATTCCACAATGCCGAACAATTCCGGGAACAGATTTAAAACCGCAGCGCATACACTCATACAATAATAGTACTTGACTGAATTGACAATTGGCATTGGATTAGTACTAATACCACGCAACAGATGGGACTAGCTTCCAGCTAATTATTGAACGTTATTCATATCATTTTGAACTGACCTTTTTGAAATATAATTTCTACAGCAAGAATACAAAAAGAAAACTGCAAAACCATATCTATTTTAATATAAAAGGGTTTTCAATTAACCATAGTAGATGATTCCTTTGAGATACAGTTCTCACGTAATGAATTGTTTTCATTAACCTAAAAGGCAGAGCTCTGGGAGGGGAGAACTAACAGTTTTCATTTTATTCAGCTAGCCCCACCTACGGTTTTTTTTTCTCCTTACATAAAATTTGTATATGTGTGTTTATGCGTTTCTTTGTTTGGTGTTGTTTTGGAGTGCGGGTTGC
>JAGDQP010044954.1:0-15735 GCA_022664845.1 Lepisma saccharinum
TTAGAGTGCTTTAATAAACAGAAAATTTTGAAAGGAAATGGAAAATGCATAACTCATTTATAGAATATTTTTTTTTTAGTTATAAATATTATTAAATACTAACAATAATATCCTTGTTAGTATATAGCTCAGAACCAAGTTGTATCGATCTTTCTCTTAAAATTGTACCACGATCGAGGTAGGGAATTTTATCTTGGGGCGTAAAGATCGCCCCCGCAAACCCCGCAGCAGTGTTTCTTTCAGAAGATTTCATCCTGGGGGCTCACGAAAATTGTAAATAATGTATATCGACTCCAGCATGTACTAAAATATAAAATCACAATAATTTTACTTAACAATATGTCCTAATTTCTTAGTTAACCTCATAATAACATGAATATTTTGAGACACTGTTCGGAGGGCCACAAGGTTCAAACCTCGGTCCTTTATTATTTCTTTTAGTTATTAATGATATATCTGAGTGCATCGAGAAGTCCCATATTGTATTGACTAGATTCCGAAAATTTTCATTCAAGTCCCGAATACTAAAACAAGATTGGGTAAATAATGGAACATTCTGTTGCAAAAAGCAAAGGACTGAAATCCTATATAAATCCCCAATTTGCAGAATGAGTGCTTTCTACAACAAAACTGAACCGCAAGTTAAAGAATTTAAAAGAATTGCAGGTGAAGTAATATGATTGTTTCTTGTATCTGTAATGTACACGCAAGCACTATAATTAGGTATATTGCCTGTTGTGTTATGTTTTTTAAATAAATAAAACAATGTTTATAGAATGTGCTATTATATAAGTATTTCAGTATACGTATGAGTAGTACAAGTGTTGAGACCAATTATTTCGGGGGAGCGGTTGAAAACCTCCAAGGGGCAATGCCTGAAAGAAACAATGCTCCCCAGTGCGGTGGGCGCAGATGTCGTGACTCAGTACGATCTGAGCCAAAGTTGCCTGAAGGCCTTAAATATTCAACAGACAGATAGGGTCGTGATAAATTAACAGTTGTAGAAGTTTCGGTCGTGAGGCCATGCCTTCCAAATGACTTGAAACGTTGGCGGGATGAGTAAAGTTCAGTGATTGATGAAAAGGACGCAACTGTCGCAGCCCTTATGTTTATCATGAATTGAAAAGAAATGAAAGTAAAGGATGTAGAGAAGGATAGAATTAAAGACGAGGAGGAAGGGGAGGCGGATGTCTTACATTGGGAGATGAACTTGAATCACAATTGATGGTAGATCAACGAAGGAAAGGCAGATGAGTAATTGTATTCATCAGATGTTAGTAAATGAATAATTTCATGTGATAGTGGTCAGTCATGGCTTATTGATGGTTCGTTTGGAAGAGAGTTATGACAAGTTGCAAAATTGCCATTAGTAGAAATTTTAGCGTGTTTGGGTTTGATGTCTCTTCAATTTGAATGAACATGTTGTTTACCATGACGACTATAGGAGTATCTTCTTCTTGAAGCATGGGAAGTCCAGCTTAAAGTGTGGCCATCGTGGTTTCAAAATTTAGAGCTTGAATGTGAGGCAAGAATTCTTGAAATAATGTCAGAAATGTAGAAGTTTCAGACTTCTTAGTGAGCTGAGTTCGATTGGCAGCGCCAGCATAGGATGCAGAAGTTGACTGTTTAGTGACAGGACCTCTTGCGATAACAAACACTTTTTTTTTTTTTAATAGCTGCATTAGCAATGCGGCTAGTTTTCAACTTTTGAAAAATGGCACACCCCGTGTAGTTGGCTGGATGATACTTTCCACAATTAGCACAGGTAGCCGGCTCATTACGATCCTTCTTCTCACACTCAGGCACACTTAACGCAACGTGGGTCTAAATGGCAGGTAAATCGAGAATGGCAAATTCGTGACTCAGTAATAATATTGTAATATTCCGCGTGTCTTCTGAGCACGTGGATATTACGTAAACAAGCAATCATCTTTATAGGACAAACGTGTGTATAAGTGATGTAAACAAGTAGTGACACATAAACTAGAGCAGACAACAGTCAACTCTACAAGTAAACATCAGATGGAGCTAAAGTCGCCAAAGGAGGAGAACGAAGATACCCCCCAAAATCACTTATAAAATGGACCAACGCAAGGCAAATGCATCACTCGCTCCAGGGTGGTCAGCTTCTCTCCTTCCTCCGTTCTCAGTTGGCTACGCATTTGGAACACTTCTTGGTACTCAGTTGGCTACGTAACTGGTACCTTCCTGCACACTCAGTTGGCTATGTAACTGGTGTGTACTCTCACCTTAACCCGACTTCTGGCCGTACTCAGTTGGCTACGCGATTGGTGTTATCCAAATACTCAGTTGGCTACGTAACTGGTACAACTCGCGGCACCCAGGTTGGCTACGCAACCGGTGCTATCCTTCATACCTGATCCTTTACCGATCGCCCCAGAAGAAGAAGAAGTCTACAGAAGCCGTCCTTCTATATTCATTGTAATTCGTCTCCTACGGGACGGTAATTTTGTTAACATTACTATCATTTACAAATAAATGGTTGAGGGCTAAAATCCACTCCCGTCTATTAATTGTCTCTACCTTACAGAAATCTAACGAACATTACGATATTTCTAAAACCGTGAATATGAGCGCACCAACTGAAAGATACATGGGGCGCAAAACCATTTAGTTACGCCACCGATTTTATCCCTCGCAGATGTTTATTTTAAAAGTAGTCACAAAATAATGTATACTCTCTCTTTTCTGTTGTAGACTAACACACGCAAATTCCATAATTGAGAGGTCCCCAGTCGAGGCATGTCGTCCCTTCTTCAGTATGTCCACGCGTTATAATGACGCTGTCTTTTAATCCAGATCATTTTAAGATAAATGGAAGCACCGTCATGTTTTCGAAACATTTCAATGATGATCTTTAACATTATCTGAAGAATAAATATCTCGAATTAACAAGGCATATCATCTCATGTTGCTATCTATTAGTTATTTTGAACCTATAAAATCTCTGCTCGAAGGAGATGGTGAAACTGTCTAAAGCAGTGTTTCCCAACTTTTTTCAGGCTGCGAACCTCTTGATTTCTTACTAGTCACTTTGCGGACCCCTGTTCCATCAACGAAGTAAATCATTATACATACAGTATCAATATATTTCTTTAAAATAAAGTATCAATAGAGTTTTAAAAAAGACTTGCAGTTTCAGTACATGAAAGTACAATTGAATACAGTTTGCCAACAATATTGAAAGTCGTGAATTAATAGTAGTAATAATGAGACCTGTTTACTTACAACTTTTCAGTGTGATGGCTGGTGCTGTTTTGTGACCGTCAACTTTTTCATATCTGATTCCAAAGTAGAGATTTTTCAGGCGCAGATCTGGTTCTATTTCAAGTATGTTTCTGTACTTATTTTCCATATAAACAAGTGCAGAAAATGCTAATTCGCACAAGTAAGTAGTCGCGAAAGGCATATAATGTGAAATTGACTTTCTGGAAATATTAGGATCCAAAAACCGAGCATGTAACCAAAAGTCCAGCAAAAACAAACTGGGACACATCTTCTTCAAAGAGAAATCGTAGAACAACTCAATTAGCTGCTCTTCTTCATTTGGCGAGAGCTCATTTTTATTGTTTAAAAACGGAATCTTCGTCCAATTGTCTTTCTTGTTGGAAACCGAAAAGTAAGCTCTCAACTGAGAACCCAAAGAAAGCAATTGCACCTCTATCCTCTCACAATCTTTCTGTTTCACTTGTTGGTAGAAAGTCATTCAACGTGGGAAAGGACTCATATTTCTTATTGTCGATTCCGTGGGCCCAAACTTTTAATTTTTTTAATTGTGGCCTCAATTTTGTCTTGCACTAAAATACAGTGATACTGAAACTTTGCAGACTTGAATTTGATGAGTTCAGAAATGAGAAGATATCTGACAAATAAGCAATCATCAAAAGCCAATAAAAGTCACTTATGCAGTCCTTTAGTGTCAGCTCCAATTTCGAACAAATCAGAAGAAGTCTCACGTCAACACGCAGCTCGAATAAGTGAGTCAGACCTCTTCCTCGAGATAACCAGTGTACCTCAGAATGCAAGGTAAATGTTCATGATTATTTTCCATCTCGTTACACAATGCAGCGAAATTTCTGGAGTTTAGAGGACGAGCCTTGATAAAGTTTACAATTTTAACGGATTCAGCGAAAACATCTTTCATCTAAGCAGAGAGCGTAACAGTCTGGGCACACGTAAAAAGTCCTTTTGTTTATCTGCCATTGCCCGAGTACCATTTGCAAATCCCAGCACATTTAGTCCATTCTAGTTTAATTTAAAGGATAAATTAATTAAGAATGTTAATAAAGGCCTCTGCAGTTGCATGTAACGGCAATGTTTCACAAATTAAAATATCCTCATGAACCTTGTTGTGTTCATATCGAACAAAAGCTACCAAATTTTCATTTCTCGAAATATGTAATGAAATGTATTGAAAAATACTCACTGGAACTCAAACGTTGTATCAACGTGTCCTTTATGTTTTCAGTTATTTCGTCACTCTCCGCTTCACAATGATGTTCGATAGAGACACTGGTGAAAGTTCTTTCGAATTATTTTCGCCAAGCAAATTGCGAGTCATTGCCTTCCTTGCCGGAAAAATTAAGTCTGTATCAATTGTATGAGACTGTTTCTTTCTCGCGATCAATACAGATACTTTGTATGAAGCTAAAACCGCCTTTTCATCATTTGAGCCACAATGTCTCTAACTACATTTTGTAATTAGGTAAGTTCCGCTAGTTAAAAATTAATATGCGTAGGCCTGTCTGCTGAAACACTGTGCTTTGTTTCAAGACGTCGTCCTCGTAATTTCGAAGGTTTCATGGCTTCATTCGATAGCACCTCACCGCAAATAACACGCTGTGGTTTCTGATCACCATCTCGTTCAATAACTGAAAATCCCAACTCTAAATATTTCGGGAATCTTCCAACGATCAATTTTTCGTACAGGCTGACACAGAAATCTGAAATTAGGTGTTCCATTTCTTTTTAGTTCAAGCGTCTAGTGAAAAGATTGTAGTGGAAGGGAAAATTTATACTCAGATTTTTGGTGGGGGAAACCCCCCAACCCCCTTAGAGTTTCGCTATCAAGGAGCATGTAAAAAGCAAAATTTTAAGCTATAGCTATTACATTCAAGTTAATACTGCGTTCAGTGAAAGTAAAAAGCCAGATAATTTCCACAGCAGGATTCGAAACACTGTCGCTAAAAAAAAAAAAATCAATAAGTATAACGCGTTGTATTACGTTGCACATTGAGACTGTACATAAAATTTATTTGAGTCATTTCTGTTCTTGAAAACACGTTTTTGAAGTTTAAACTTATTGAAGTGTATTGTGCATTATTATATAATAATTGTTTCATCAAGCAATTATATATATTTACTCTCTTTCTTTTCTTTTCTGGCTTCAAACTTCTGAGTAGTAAAATCCGAGACTCGGTTTAAACCACCTAAAGAGTTGGTTTATTTCTCTTTAACTTTGGCCTAAACTTAAACCCCAGTTTAAGCTAAAAACTCCTTTTTGCAATCAAAACTGACGTTTAAACCTAGGCCTAACTTAGACCAAGACTAAACTCCGTCTTTGCAATCGGCCCATTCACTCCCGTTGCGCAATTGCACTACCCTCTTTATCAGCCACACGTAGGTGTTACGTCGTGCATATGAAGTTTACAAGGTGCAGTTTCTCTTTGTTCGAGTGCTACCGTAAACGTTTCAGACTAAAGTAACTAGTTTTGGTAATATCTGTCGTATGAGGCACTACGCAGAACATAGGGTTAAACAACAACACAATAACAGTAATAATAATAATGATGATGATAGATAAAAGGAAAGAAGTAGTACATTTAATCGGTGTTGCAATCCCACTCACACACATCAGCACCACACCCAGTGCAAAGGAAGATCAACATCATCCGGCCCATCGATTTCGACCGCAGGAGTAAAACCATGCAAAAATCCGCAGTTTTAAACGCCTGTCATGTGGTCCGAAAATTATGTGAAGATCCTGACAGAACTTGGCAATGTCTGTTCACTCCGTGCAGTGAGAGGCAAACAAATAATAATAATGAGCGGGGTGGTGCTATGGTGATGCTGGTTTCGTAATTGGGAGGTCCTCGGATCGAATCCAAGGGTCCAAAAGCCTCTGAACCTCAGAACCCTTCAAAATCTAAACAGGAGTCAGACAAGGTCCAAAGGACTCTTCACATTACTTTTCAACTGTGTCCTGAAGAAAGTAATATAAGAATGACGCAAAACGAAAATTAATCAGCCAACTACATTAGGCAGAGGAAAATTAAAGATAGACTATTTGGCATCTGCAGATGACCTGGCAATCATCACTCGCGTCATTCCAACAGCCCAAAATTAGACCGAGTTCCAAAAAGAAACAGCGAAGAAAGAATGCTTCAAGATATTATTCGAAAAACAATATATCACCTGCAACGAACAAGCACCAAAATACATGGAAATAAAATGCGTAAAAGTGCCACAATTTAAATACCTTGGTGAAATAATTCAGGAAAACAGACTCGAAACAAAAGCCAACGAAACCAGATGCCAGAAAGTGGAAACATCATATCGTCTCACCCAAAATATTTACAATACAAGTACATTTTCAAATACACGAAACTAAGACATTATACAGCGTGTCTACTGACCTGGAATACCTTAAATTAGCCTTGAATTTTATTTTAGACCTGGAAAAGCCTGAAATTCAAGCAGAAATCTGGAATGTTTTTAAGTTGTTATTTTTCTAACTTAAATTTTCACTTTATTAATGTCCACTGTGTAAACATTTAGAAGAATGAACCTTTAATGAATTGGTAAATTTAAGATCACAGAATGAGGCACTTAAAGTAATTTTTGTAAGATGCTCCTCAGGGACTATCAGACTTCTTGTGAGTACCGGTTTAGCGACCCCGAAGGTACCCGAACTCTGCTTTTCTCCTCATTTCATCTTTATCTTATCGTCTACTCTAATCGCATGTGACTTATTATTTCTGAAAGGGTTAAGGTGGTTATGTGCACTGGTTCTTATGTTAAACTAAGTTTTGAAATTACCTTAACTTCAGTATGTCTATTTTGTTCAATTATGAGTTCAAAACCTATTATGACTCAGGTTTTTTATGTCGTCCTCTTAAGTAGTTGCTTCAATATGAAATGGCTAGACCTTTCGAAACAGGTTGTATGTGAAATAGTGTAAATACTACGACCGGCTAATTTACTGAGGTACATTTTTTCTTAGGTTTCCACTTATTTATCTTAGATTACTCCATTTCCAGTTTTAACACATCTATATATACAATATTTTTTATAATTCTTAGCCTTCATAATTCTTATACTCGAACAAGAATTTGTTGTAAATATGGCCTAAATACATTTTATCTACATTTGGCAAATATTCGACTCAAATTCTTCCAATATGGCCTCAGCTACTCAAATGTCTTTGGCATCTAGGAATAGTGACAGCGGAGTAATTTTAAAATATTGGGTTTCACAGTTGTAGTCAAGTGTTTTGGTTAATAAATAATACACATCTTTCCACATACATACATAATTCACAATCTAATCTCACTAACACTACAAACACAAAAGTTAAATCTCTACGACGCACTGAAGACGGTGCGAGAGCCGCTCCGAAAGGCCTAGTCATTTCCTATTGAAGCAACTAGAGGACGGCTTGCGGCTGCAGCGCTGAGCTCAATCGGTGGACAGATGGTGGGAAGATTAATGAAAACTTTGCTTTAAAATGAGTGATGTTAGTTGGAGGTTAAATTCAGTTTATTCTATTTATCTTGTTGAGGCAACTTTGTCTTTGTCGGGTAATTGATAATATAAACATGTTTTGTTTGTTTGCAAGAAAATGTTGTAAATGCATTTGTACAAATAAAGTAACTGGCCATTTTCCCATCCAAAAAGAATATGCAGTAAAATGTGACCATTGGATTAAAATGTGTTTTAAAGTTGGGCTTTACATGCACATGAATTTCTCATTTTAAACTTTTTTTTAAAAAGTAAAGTTGTTGTTTAGTTTCACTAACAGTTTCAACTAAACATGCAGGAAAGATATATTTCCTTAATTTTGGATCTGATGAATCTGAATTAATATTTCGTTTGAAATTTTATTTAAAAAATGAATTATACCTTTAGGTTTTATATACTATTTGGTTGGTTGTTTGTTGCTGCACAATTTTCTTGTTTGAAATCTCTTGAGAGTGTGCATATTAAATAATTGTTTTCATGATATATAATGACTTACAGAAGTAGTACGTGCTTGGTATATTCTTCTTTTAATTGAGAAAATAACTTTGTTTGTTTGCAAGTTTTTTTTTTTTTTAAATAAATTAATTACCTGGAATTTCAAAATTAACATTTAGTAGACACCCTGTTATAACACAGTCATCAAGACATGATGTCTTTATGGATCGGAAATCCTAATCCTGAACAGCAAGCAGACATTAAAAACACTGAGAAAAAGGAATGGGAAATCATAAGAAAAATTCTTGGCCCAAAATAGTAGAGGCGCGTATGTAATCCGTGGCAGATTTCGTGCAGAAATGTTGGAAATTGTTTTGTTTAATCGCACATAGATTAATATTTTTCAAAGTGGTAAAAAGTCTGTTGTTTATAGTCTTGATGACGTCACCAAGGTGGCGTCCATGAATTATTTCAGATCTCTTTATTTCTGTTATATTCACTCACTCGGCTTCACACACTCACGTGTTATAACTAATTTTAAAGCTAATTTTCAACTCTACAAAATAGTTATTGTACATTTTTTAAATAAAATTGATAGTTTACACAATAAATAAATAAATATAGAGTATTTATATTTCTGTGCTTTATCAACTATTTTCAAGATTACCATTACAGTTTTCTTGAAGAAATGCATTTTTAGAAAGCCCCATGTTGACAGTATGTAATGTATACTGCATCCATCTTTTGACATCATCAGTATATTTCAGAGTTTTGGGTAAGATTTGGAGCACGGCCCATTGACATCAGCTAACAAATTTTCAAGTTTTTGAATGTCTCCTCTTATATCTGTTATCCTTCTGATGATGTAATGGAACAACCGCCACTGTATGTATCCCGTATATATATTGAGTATATGTTGCTGAACACCTTGTTGGTACTTAATTCCGCTCTCCTCAAAATAGCTCTGATGTTCTGTACGAAATTGGCTTTTGTGAACTAATCAAATTTAAGTTACGTTTTTGGAGTCTAATAAGGGTTTGCTATCTCGTATTCCTGCTCTAAAAGTCCAAAGAAAACAACTGGAAATTCCTAAACTAAAGCAGAAATATAAAAAAGAGTATAAATGGTAGTCTGTATTTCCAAAATTTTAGTTATTTCATACTTTTCGTGTGTACTACACACTAAACATAGCAATTAAATTACCAAGACAATACCAAAGCATAATAACTTGGGCACAAGTAGGCGCTCTCAGCGCTGACGAAAACATTGTATTTGATTGGTGTTCATATATATGGTTCTCACAAGTGTTTATATATGGTGAGTCGATAGGGAGCGAAATCATTTATCACATATACTGCAAGCTGGTCTGGTAACCGTGTGGTTTGGAGCGGTAAGCCAGCGACTCGAAGGTTCCGCCCGGTTGAGGCATGGATGTGAATTTCAGCTAGCATCGCATTCATAATCGTGACGGGTCGAAGTCAGAGCTACTAAAAATGGCCCATACAAAACAACGTTTACAGAGTTTTACAGAGACTGCAAGAGTTAACAGAAACTAGAAATTGGCTGACGAAAACACTTGTTCAAAATTGTTGTGATTCTACTATCCCGGGACAGAGCTGAAGGTTGCAGTTATTCTGAAACATTTAATAAAACGCGAAGATCTTAATACCATTCGATTGCTGCAAATGGGACTTCTAAACTTGTACTTCTCAGTACAAAACCAAATCTTACTTATAAAGCGATCTTAAAAAATATGTAGAGGAAAGTTTGTTGAAACGGGGAAGTGTAGATTTAATTGACTATAGTGTGTGTAGTAAGCAACTAACCAAAATGCTTTTTGGCTCAAGTAAAACTTTCATCCCTGTACTACACAGCGATATAGTTAAATATCTCTGTGCTGTTTTCGTTTCTTCTGAAAATTGCATCTTTAAAAAAAAATCATGTTTTGCCCAACCGGTTTTATAATATGGGGTAGTCATTTAAATCAATAATGAATTCCGTCACATACCGAAAATCATGAACATAAACCTATAATCTCTGTTTATGACTGCAGAATCTATGAGAACAATGATAATAATGTAGGAAAATAAAGTAATTTCTGTTTTGATATGTTATACAAAAATGACAAATTATACTGCTCTCTATTAAAAATACAACACCAAGAAGGAGTCATCGGATTAATGCAAAATTTGCAGAATATGTAGTAACTGATTAGCACGACAGCTCCGTGACGCATCAGAGGCATCTAGGAACAGCAATCGGAGGCAGAACAGAGAGCCACAGTGCAGTGGTAGACGACTGTTGTGACGTGAGTGTGTATGTATGTGGTCGAAAGGTGCCTCGTCGTCGAATACGGTAGCCCTGCACCTTTAATCGAGGAAGAATTGTGGCATATCGCGAGTGCTGTTTATCCTTCCGCGACATTGGTGTCCGTATTGGACGAACTGCTTCCACAGTCCAGCGCATATGAACTCGATGACTCCGCCATACTACGGGCCACGAGGACAGACGGCTTGTGAGTATGGTGGATCGAACAGTCACATACCGAACACTGATGCATGCACTAACGGAAGTTGCACAGCGCCCAGTGTCCCCATGAACAGTTCTACGACGTCTGGCAGAGTGGGGCATATTTGCACGGTACCCATTGCTTTGGCTTTCGCTGACTGCACAGAATAGAAAAGCGCGACTACATAGAGAGCCAAATGGCAGGACATTGTAACAGCCTAATTGCTGTTCCATTTTTATTTTTCTTCCCTTTTATTATCTTAGTACGTTCTGTTTCCATTCTGTGTGTTGTCCTTAGCTCATTCTCTTTGTTTGGTTTTAGTCACGCTTTGAGCGTGTTTCGCTTTATTTTTGCTTTGATTTTTTAGTCGTTATCTATCCAGGTTTTCGTTAGTCACGCAGCACTGACTTAGATCTAGTGCATGTTTTTGATTGGATCCTAGTCAATGATTGGCTCCGTGTTTCTTGCTGATTGGTGTGAATCAGCCTTCTTCTCCGTTTGATGGGAGAACTGCTTTCCCCGTCATGTTAGTTTTCAGTTCCAATTTTTTCGAGCAGAAGGACGGATGTCGGAGCTTCCAGTCATTTTGCTTTTCCAGAGCCCTAACTACGAATGGTAATTATAAATGCCAAATTTAGTATATAGAGGTCCATTATATTTCAACTGATTTCGTCCATTTCGGTGAAATATATAATAATCGTTGTAAGAAGAAAATAATTCATACAAGTGCTAACAAGAAAGTTCATCTCAGGAACGTTACTACGAAATTTTCACTTCAATAAAATTATCATTGTATATTTTGAGATTATTTGTCGGGATGTATAATATGTTCTAAATTTCAGTATGGGGCCGCTATTGACCGAATTCTTACAGTTCAAATATCGGATCGTTAGATTCCAATAATCAAATGCCAAATTTTTAGTCTCCAGTTTCCGAATCTATTAAAAACCCCGGTTGGCAATGTTAACATCTCCATTATTAGTCAAATTAGCGACATGTTTGTTCAACCATTTTTGCGTACTGTTTTCCGATAAATTTTGACTTTAATTGTAAAATTTGATACTTTGACATGATTAGCTAATTTTGGTTTCAACTCCAGCCACTATTCTCAGTTAAATAGTCACATTTTATAACAATATTTTTGCATATTCAAGATTTATTCAGAACGTCAATTGTATAACGTAGTAATCATCTGTAATGACGTCACGCCTAATAACGCCAACTTGTTTCTTTCGTTATGATGTGTTTTGGATAATAACTTCATTTCTGTAAGGAATTATGTGGTAAAAGTTTTCCAAATTAAACAACAATGTTTTGGGAATAACTTGTAAAAATTTCAGCAAGATTTATTAATTATTATAGAAATTATGGACATTTATATCTGATAAACCAACTTTCGTTTCGGCTTAATTAATTCAATGTATACAAGATAGACGATGCAGATTTGTTTGCTTCTTACAGCACAGTAGTAATTCTGTTTTGATTTTTAATGAAATTACAAATTACGAAGCTTACATTATGTAGATTCAAATTAATAAACTGTAATCTGTGTTTCTGTTCAATGAACGTATTATGGAAAACCTCTCAATTAACTAGGTACGAATTAAGGCATTAGTTGATAATCCATATACAGTGTATAATAATATTTATGATGTGCAGTGATTTATTTAATGTTTGCCATGATATTCATCTGAATTTAACTACAAATCATTACGTGAAGTTTGACAGCAATCGATACTAAATTATTTCTCTGTTTCGGTAAACCTATCGTTTTGAGTGATGCGTTTTTAATTAGATTAGGTTGGTTCATAAATCCATCCGTAGGCCAGTGGTAGGATTCTTTCACCAGCTGAGATGTGATAACTTGGGAGAGGAACTATCTATTGACTTTCTGTTTATTCTGCGTTAATATATGAAGTGACTCCAGTATGTGATTTGAGTGAATTGATATTATTTGCATTTTTGCGTTATGACACGACGTTTAGATTGAGTTGCGACCGTCATTCGTTGTGTTCGTCGTCTTTATTCCGGACTACAGGTGTGGGCCCTACTAAGGTAAAGGTAAGACATGGTCTTTTGCCACCCTGTAGACTTCGAAGTGAGTCAAGACGTAGTATGAGTCACATAGGAATTGATGTGCGTATGATCGTTTGAGATTATTCCCAAGTATGGATTTGCGTTTTCCTTTCTTAATCTATCGCTAATCTGAACCAGCTGGTACTTCAGAGTATGAACCGACGATCTAGTTAAAAAGTTTAGAGGTGTCACCTTATCGGTATTTCCTCCCTCGTTCTAAATTATTGTTTTTCGCAGCGATCACAAGGATCTGGAATCCTCTTTCCCAGATATTCTTAAATCTGGAAGACATTTCTGCTCCGCTCGTCTGGGGTGTAGAAAATGTTCGGAGCTAGAGTTTTGGTTAGATGCGTTGCGTGGGTACTCTAGGCTCCTGGCGACCCTATTTATATTCCTGAATTGTTTTTGGTGTTGCAGTTTTGACTTCACCTAGCCAGGAATTTTGTGTGTGTGATCTTGGGTGGTGTTTCAACATCTTTTAGACGAATCCCGAAGTTTCTGTCTGCCGCATCATGATGGCCGTGTCCGTATTTGGCGGTAACGTGGCACTAGGCTGGGCGACGTCTGCGCTTTTCATCATCACATTGGGCCGGCACCGGGTGTTATGATTGGGGTGCCATTTGATTCCGTGTCTCCTACGCACTGACGAACATGTGACCAGCCAACGGTACATCGATAATTGTTGGACCCGGTTATGGTCCCTTTAGTGCAGACCCTGCTGATGACCACATTTTATCAGGATAACTCGCGCCCGGGTGTGGCACTTCGTTTCCTAGCCTTCCTGGCTGGACATAGCGTTCCCCTGCTTCCTTGACCGGCTCGTTCACCTGATCCCTCGCCGATTAAACATGTTTGGTTTATGATTGCACAATGCGTCTCACGCCAGCGATCTTCCTCAGCTACAGTTGATGAGCTGTGGCATCGTGTCGATAAAGATAAAATTAATTTTGTGGGCGGTAACAGCACTATGGCTTACGGCCTTCCCTATACGGGGAAGCCCCCTTATCTTTGTCGCGTCTAAACTTAGCTGTTAATTGGATAAAATAATAAAATAATATAAAAGCTGAAGATGTAAAAGGTCTTCAGAAACAGCTTACAGATGTATATGCCAGTATAACAAGTTAAAAACGAGAAGGCTGTAAATGAGCCTTCACAAGATAAAAGAGGCATCGTGTCGAAAACGCATGGCTTGCTACACCCAAGGGCTCTCTATGCCTCGCCGTTTTGCAGATTTTCTGTGCGACCATGGTAGGCTTACAGGCTACTGACCTTAGGCAGTTCTGTTCTGCTGTTGTCACGCATCGCACAGAGCGGTAAGTTCATTTGACACTTGTACCTTACGGTATATATCTACCAAATCTTCTCTCCTTCTTGGCGTTGCATTTTTAATGGCGAGCAGTGCAGTTTTTAACACCAAAACAATGCCTCGTTCTATCGTTATATAAAACAGTTTTAATTGTTTCAAAATCTCCATGCAAATAGCGCGCCTCATTTTGCCCAACTGCCTAAGTTTTAGTACTTCAAAATGACTCTGCTCAGCAAGTTGCGCAAAATGAAAGAAGCTACCACTATATTACATCTAAATAACTGTAAAATAAGGTAGTATACTTATATTGCAGTCCTGCTTTAATAAATCCGCAATCGAACAACAAATTTGATGTTAAAATAAATCGAAGTGTAGAAAAATCCCATTTTTAAAACAAACTCCACTCGAAACTTGCTTTTCATGAAATCACCACTTCAACTGACGCAATTGCCTCTATGATGCATCCAGTAAGTAATTCAACTCCCACCTGCTTGATGGCACCATCATTCAACTCCCATTCTAACGGGACCTCCTGTTTTTTCAAACTTTCCCCGACTTTTTAGTACAATATGAACACACTAGAAGCAGAAATGTCCATGGACCTGCCGGAGGTTAACGAAACGTTGGATGACAAACAAGGATGGAGGTTGGACACCAAAGAAACGATATAGCGAGGTCGGCCCCATCCAGAAGTCCAGATCAAGCCAGCAGGGGCGAGCTGGTACCTCTAAGTTAAACTATAGATTGAGAGGTGACCAAGAAGAATGCTTCAAAACACTGCGCAAGCCTCTATACAAAGGGCACCTTGTCAAGGTCTATGAATCGGAGATCACGAAAGGGATACGAGCTAGCAGACTCAGAGACGTTTATTTAGACTTCAGAAACTATTTGAGTTTGGTTGAGTTCATAAAAACACCAGCCAATTTCGAAGAGGACATCGCATCTATTCTGCGGAGAGCGGAATTAAGTATCAACGAGAAGTTCATCAACCACTACAGACGATTAGTACAAAGGTTGGAAGAAGAGTGGGAATTAACTTCGGAAGAATAAAAAACCCGCTTTAATTACAGATGCCACGAAGGAAATGATTCAACACAGAGATTATCGCGCTGGACTTCCTAAAGAGGAAGCTACAAGCAACAGTAAGACTCAAAAAACGAAACCCCGATTTTTAAAAGGCAAAGAACATTCCAGAATGACAAGAAGACACCGTCACCAAGACGTTCCACAAGTGACGCCATAGAAGACCTGATGGAAATCTCGAGAACCAACACGAAGGAAAACAGCAACATAAAACTACCAGGACCAACAAAACATTCTGAAAAGCGAAAACTGTCTTTCACCCAAAAGAAACCTTGTAATAAATGTAAACTATTTTCCAAACGATAACTCGCAGAAGTTACATAAGAAAAGTAAGAGAAAAAAAGAAGCAGACTCACAAGTAAGAATAGCCAACGTCATGAATCCTTCACATATAACCTAACCCAAAATAATTTAATTACGCACAAGATGGAAGTCAAAGAAAGGACTCGTTTTGCTCCACACCTAATAGGTATTTAGATTTATTTCTGCTTACACCTTAGGCCTAAAGACACTTCTGATTTTCTGCAGAAAATTAGACAAGTTGAAAGAATTAAACCTTAAGACA